>JAPYYQ010001145.1:0-44306 GCA_030522585.1 Anagyrus pseudococci | reverse complement strand
CTCGTATACCGAAAGGTGGTAGCCGTCTAATAAAAACCAAGTACATACATACATACATACATACATACATACATACATACATACATACATACATACATATTATACGTGACATTTCGTATCTTCAGCGATTTATTCAATTAAAAATATAATAATCATCGCGCTTCGGGTGTACGGGGGGGGGCGCACAAAAGAACGCGAATTAAAAAAAAACGAACGGCGAAATGAAATCACGCAAAGGCTGCAGCGATCGTTTGAATGCAAAGTAACAAGGCCTGGCCGATATGCGTCAGCTGCGTTGGTACAAGCCGCGATAATAAAAAAGTCGCTCTTCCAACCCCCCGCTCCCCTCATCCCCGGCCCCGTTCGCCCCTCCCACCAGCCGCTCGCAGAGTTCGTGTATCGATTCTCTTTCTTACAACGAGTTGAAAAATCATTTCGCTATAGCGCGTCGAGAGCGTTTCATAAAGTGACTTTCGATCGAGCAATTTTTACCCTCGGCATTTTTCCTCAAAGTCAGCGGAAGACTGAAAAATGTACATGCCAAGGAAGCAGCGGCAGCAGTAGCGTCGTTGCCAAGTTTCGAGGGAGAAGAGACGGAGACGGTTGGGCCGCGTAAAGTTCAATTTTGGGAGACAAACGAGAGACACGTGGTTTCGAGCACCTAGACCTAACGCCCCCCACCCTCCTCTGTGGCTTCAGCTGATTTAGGAGATTTTTCGGAAAAAAACAAGCGTCTTCAAGTGCGCCCTTGGCGCTTTAAGGGCCTGCGGGCCAGTGGGTTACCACCGAGCGCCGCCGAGAAAAAGCGAGTCGCGCGAGAATAGAGTTAACGCTCGCCAAGGGAAGAAGAGATCAACAGCTGGCTACGTGCGCCCGAGGACGCCTGTACGACTACAGCGACAAGGCGAGAAGCCGAGTATTTTTACACTTTTAACAATACACCGTGCGTTCGATGTATTGCGCGTTGTAGATCAAACTGTCGCTAAACTTTTTCTTCTCTTCTTCTTTGTTCTTCACGCGGAGAATAAATTTGGCGAGTCGATTTCACGAGAGATTACTCCTGCTAACTCAACGTTCGAAAGTCTCTCTCGAATGACAAATCGTCAAATTGTTTACTCCAATTACATTTTCGATATTTTCATGCCGATACGACAGCCTTGGCTGACGTGGATTTTTTTTCAACTCTTTAAACGCTGATTAAATTTTACAAAAATATAATTAACCAATCTTGTTGGTTTTAACTGATAATCCTATCTACAGAAAGCACGCCTCCCCCCTCCCCTGTTATTTTGCAAACAGACGAGAAAAAAAGGGTCGAACACTTTTTTTTTCAGCGCCAGCTGGGCAACAAATAAAAAAAGCAAAACATAAAAGAACGAAGAGAAAGCTGCGCAGAGGCGCAGTGTTAATCTGTATCAATTTAAATGCCGCGCGCTTAAAACGATCTCGTTACAAAAGAAAATCGCAGGGGGAGGGGAAAAATCAATTTATGCTAAGCTCGTTTTGCTTAATAAACTTACCATCAAAACTAATAGGTCTTAATTCCTGCGAGCTTGCGCGCGCGCTATAAGACGAAGAGAGAGAGAGAGAGAGAGAGAGAGAGAGAGAGAGAGAGAGAGAGAGAGAGAGAGAGAGAGAGATAGTATAAGCAGGCGCGCGTAAATTAATAGAGCGAAAACAGTTTTACGAGTAGATCGTGCGTGCAGTGCAAAGAGCAAGATTGGCAAGAGTATAGAGAGGCAAGAGGTCGCGCGTCGGCGGAGGTGGTAAGAGGAATGCGAATAGTGGGAAGGGGTGGCGGTACGTCGATGAGGAGAGCGAGAGGTGGCTCGAGATTGTGAGAGAGCGTTGGTATATCGTAATTACTGAGATAGGATTAGTTTGCATAAAGCAAGTGCCGTGACGCTCGGCAGGCTACAGCCGCTTAACAACTATGTGGCTGGGGAGGGAGAGAGAGAGAGAGAGAGAGCAGAGGTGCTCTATAGGTGAAGGAGGCGAGACGACGCTCGATTCTCGCGCGAGAGAGAGAGAGCTGCTCCGAGAAAATGAAGATTGTTGTCTGCGTAAACGAAGGAGGAGGGCTGGGCAAGGAAGCAACGGCTGAGAGAGGCAGCTCGATTTAGGCAAATCTGCAAGAAAACGTATCTTCTTGCGCGCTCGAGCGTGTGTGCGTCTGTTTCCGTGCAGGCAAGAGAGAGAGAGAGAGAGGAACTAGGCTAGATTTTAGGCGGAAGCCTTTGTGTGCGCGACTTGCGCAGCGTCGTAAATTATTGCGGCTTCAAGAACCGGCTGCTCAGGCAGAGCTGGTATATAGCTGCAGGGGCGCGCGCGTTACATTTGCCCCGTGGGGGTGTATAAGCAGGCGCGTCTGCACTCTATGAGCCATCCCCCTGCAGCCCATTTGATACGTCGCCGTCGTCGCGCAACCGTAAATCCGCTTCGTACGCTCTCTCCCTCTATCTCTCGCATTATAACCGAACCTGCTGACGTCTAACTAAAAATCTCATTTGCCAGAATACGTCGAAGGAGAGAGACGAAAAAGAAACGCCAAGACTTATCTTCTCTCTCTCTTCTCCGCCTCGCCGTCCCACCTTCCTCCTCCTGCTCCCTATCTGCGCTGTTTCATCCGAGCTCGGTACTTTTATCATTTTCTCTTCTTTTATTTTTACACATTTTTCGTCCCGATCATTATTTTATATATTTAACGTTGGAAATTTATTTTAATCGTAAAGCTCGATATTGAATACAATGAAAGGAAATTAAATACGCACTGGCGCGTGGGTTATGGAGAATATTCATGCCGCTGGAAAATTTATTATTTTACATTTCTGCGTGCGATGAAAAGTGTGTTTCATTTTCAAAAGTGTCGCCCATAATTTCTAATGCCAATACACTTAATGACTAAGTGCATTAAACGGATTTTACGATGAAATATAAATTTACGCTTATTAAAATTCGCTGGATTATGTTTTTTTTTTTAAGAATTCACATGGCTCGTTGCAAAAACGACGCGTGTCGGGTGAGCTTAAGGGAATACCGCTTGCATAGCCCTTCCATCTCTGAATTTATTGTCGCGGGTGATGGATAACATTTTTATCAAGTTTTGAATTACCAAGTTTTTCTTAACATTTTGTACACAAAATCATAAAAAAATACTTGATAAAATGGAAATTCCTAGTTTCTAATGCAAACATAAAGGACATCCCATATCCTTGTTCCCTGATGATAATTAACGTAAAAAGTATATCATGTATAAAATCTCCTATTTTCAAAATTTCAAGCACCTCGGACAAGAGGTGCAAACAAGACAAGCAAGTAAAACAATGTCAAAACATACTAAAATAAAGAAAGGAAGAAGAAGAAGAGGGGAAAAAAAGAAAAGTCTGAAAAGACTTACCCTTGATGAAGTCAACGGCCATCTCGAGGCCGTAAGTGTCCTTGTCGCAGTCGTCGAGTATGTGGGCGCCGATCTTGACTCCAGGCACCCTGTATGCCGCCCTGGGGCATGACGGGCCCGCAGACGACCGAGTCCTCGCGCTCGTGCACCATCATCAGGCCCCCGAGGACGAGGTCGCCCTCGACGATCGCGCTGTGCTTGACCGGCCACTGGATCACCGGGGCGTCCGCGCTGACCGCCGGCAGCCAGACCGAGTGCCCGGCCACTCCGGCGGAGGACAGTCCCCGCTCCCTTCTCGTTGGCCCGTCCGCCCCGAAACTCGAGCAACTGCTTTGCTCCCTCCGAGTTTCCACGGCAGCGTCTTGGCCGGCTTTTCCGGGCGCTTGCCCCCGTTGCGGGCAGCCTCCGCTCGGTCGGCTGGATGCCGCCGGCGTGGCCCCCATAATTAACGCGCTCGCCGGCAGGCCAGCCGGGGACTCAGCTGCAGCGCCGGCCTCTTCCGCCCGGCTGGGCTCCGGCGCTGCTTCGAGCGCGCTGCCTCTTGCAGGCGGCGCTAGGCCAGCACTAGTCTCCGCATCGAATGCGCGCGACCGGCCGTTTTTCACTGGCCTCCGCAGCCCGGGCTGTCGAGCGGCCTCCCCCGGGGCTGGCATGAATTCGCCGATAGCCGAGATAGGGCTTAACAAACTGCCGGCTCCCTTATTAGCCTGCATTACCCCGAGCCGCTCTCTCCTGCTGTTCGGGCTCGCGGCAGCGGCACTAGTCGGATCGCGATCCTCGGCTGGCGGCCCGAGGGAGCCGAGCGCACTCGCGGCATAATCGAGCGCTTTTGAGAGAGCTCGGGGCGTAGCTGAAGCATCAGGCTCGAGGCTGCTGCTGCTGCTGCTGCCGCTTGTTGCCACAAGCGTCGACACGCTGGAGCGATCCGAGGCCGTCGTGCCGGCTAAAGAGCGCGTTGCCGCTTGTAGATTCGCGATTTTCCGGCTGCCTGGCGTAAAATCGATATTCCCCGAGCTGAGAGTTGTAGCGCCGTGACTAGCCGCAACAGCCCCGCTATTCCTGGGCTTTGGGGGCTTGTTTACGGTGTCTGTCGATAGCGCCGGCGGCTCGCCTATTATGCCCATTAT
This sequence comes from Anagyrus pseudococci, assembly GCA_030522585.1. Classification (NCBI taxonomy): domain Eukaryota; kingdom Metazoa; phylum Arthropoda; class Insecta; order Hymenoptera; family Encyrtidae; genus Anagyrus; species Anagyrus pseudococci. The sequence continues at coordinate 39,782 of JAPYYQ010001145.1, read as the reverse complement.
CCGCGGGGACGACGGCTCGAGACTAACGGCCGAGCTTGGTGCGCGAGGCCAATTAACGGCACTCCTGGATCCCCGATCGAATTTATCATCATCCACGTGCTCGTGCACTAGTACCCGCCCGAGACTTGGAATCATTATTTCGCCGAGCAACCGCTCGATTGGATGATGGCCCGAAATTGTTGAAGACTCCATCCTCGCTGCCGGCGACGTCGTCCTCGCTGTCGTCGTCATTAGCAGAGGCTGGCGCGAAGGGCCATTCTTCTCGGCTGAAGAGTCCCTGAGCTTTTTCGAGGCACGGAGCTTTCGCAATTTCACCTCCATTCCATCATCCGGCCTGGCAGGTGGCACACTTGAAAACGCTAACCGACGGACAGATGTGAGGACCACGGCATCGTCGACTGTCACGGCCGGCAATTTAGTGGCTGGATTGGCTATTACGATAGTCCAAAGGGCCATCAAGGCCACCATCCAGTAGAGTCGTACCATCAGCTTGTAATGCCAAAGACCATGGCTGGAATAAATACAAACATGTGTATTAGTTCATGATTTATTTGAATATTTTGTTACGTTTTTTTTTATTAAAAAGAATATTAATTTTCCACATTTTCATATTACATTTATTGCAATAATATCGCGCGCTTATTCAAATATATTTTGTAATAAAAAAAAAAATGATATTTCATCAGTTTCGTTTTTCATCTTCGATGTTCCTTTATCGCAGATAATAACTTCAGCTTATCGTTACGAGCGACTGGATTATGATATAATTTTTGAGAATAATTACTTTTCGAACTAAAAACGATTTCGAATTTTAAACTACGTTTCGAAAAAGTTTAAACTGACTTTCTATAAAATTTCACAGCTTTAATACTTTTCTTTTGAAAATTTTACGTAAAAAGTTTAAAATAAAAGTAGAGGTGTTACTGACAGCGATACATTACGCGTATATACATATTTCGTAATGATAGTCGTGGCTTCTCTGTACATGATCTGATTCTAAATTCATGAAATTTGCCGTCAAATGCTCGTTGGAATCTCTCCAACTTGTTAACCGAACAATGCGCCATAATGACAAGATAAAAACTTTACAAGTGACATTTGTAGCTTGTTCAATGACTATTCATGAATCTCAAATTAGCACCAACATTAGACGCCATAATTATGTATAATAAATTAAGCGAAATTACCACAAACCGCCATTGCATATTCATATTTCTGCTGGTCAATAATCTCTAATTAAACTTTCAAAGAGCCTAGAATTTAAATGCTGGATGCAGATTTACGAATTTTCCGCCGTCTCAGCTAAATTTAATTTCATCCGGAAAGCTTGTTCAAAATAAACCTAACAATACACAATGATTAAGGCCAAATTTAAACTACATCTTCACAGATCGAAAATCCTGTCGGGTAGAGTGCAAAAATTTTTCGTTTCCAACTTAAAAATGAGAAAAAGTGCCGCCCCGTAGTAAATCGATTTCTGAAAGCTCTTGTAAGTGCACAGCCAAATATTTGATGGCGAGAAGTGTGCTTAAATTTCAAATGAAAAATAACCCTAAAGCAAGTGCTCACTGACAGATGCATGAAAACGGCAAGGTGAGAAGCAACTTGGCACTCAAAGTTTCCAGAGAAGTCTCGCGCAAGAAGAATAATATCAACTACTTTCAAGGGAGGCCGTCCTTTAAAGGAGCAAAAGAGTCCGCTTTACTTCTGTTACCAGTGGCGATGATGAAACGACGAGATTTTAAATTAAACGCGCGCGCTAATAGACGAACTTGTTTACATAAAGCCGTGGCATGTTCCTTAACGCTTGACGCGCTCGAGAGTTCAGCATCAAAATCTATGACAGACCTGCAATTAAAGCCTCATCACTAGGTTGTTCGATGCACCTGATCTCTCAGTGCCATCAAAAGACAATCGCTGGCCAAACGCCCCGAGCAGACTAAATCGCCGAGGTCACTGTTCTTCACTTCATATATACGACGCACAAAAGCAATTACCAACTTTATTCGTTTTAATTAAAAGTTGTACAACTCTCATAGTCGCCCCCGGGCTCGGAGCCGAGAGTAAGAGAGAAAATTTTACAGTCTATCTGTATTAATTTCCAGGTGTATCGATCAGAAGCGTCAAAGAAATCGCGACGGTATAACCTTATGCATAGCGGGAGGAGAGAAGGGGTAGAGAGCAATTATCCAAATTACCCATCGACGACTAATTAGTCCGGAAAGTAGAGCTTAGCTTTGATGTGTCGCGGTAAGGAAGAAAAACATAAAGAAGGACCGCTTGATTACCACAGCGCGCGCGCGCGCGAGCGCGGTCATCCAAAATAAAGTGCGAGTTTTAGCATTGCACTCGTTATTGAGAACGTCCAAGTGGAAACAGCATTTTGAATATCAACAAGCTTCTCATACACAAGCGGAGAGCGTAATTGCATAAAGCCACATCTGTGTACACGCGTGCACAGTCCAATCATATAACAAGATACGTGCAGCCTGCCCACTAGCCCTCGCCGCATAGTAATTTCCATCCCCTCTTTCTCTCCTTCTCGACCCCCCACTCTCTCTCTCTCTTTATCCACATCCCTTTCTCGCGCCCTCGTCCGCCCCCGGGACATAGCAACATTTCGACACTGAATCTGGATCATGTTAAATTATCATACGTCAGGGAAACGAGTCAATTCGTAGGCCCGCTCTCGTCTAGCTAACGTTAAGAGCGCATAACTTTGCTCCCCCATATTTCTAAACGCTTTCGTTCTCCTGTCACGACTAGCGACTGATTGCTCGGCAAATTGCTACCTAAATGTCCCTTCCATTTCTTGTCACGAGACGGAATTTGTTATTTTTAATTTAAGCCATATTTCAAAATCCCACCTATCGCGCTATCCCATTCACAGCTTGCTCAATTTTCACGTTGTACGTTAGATGTGTTTCTACAGGAGAATCAAAGTTTTGATAAGTAAATTACTTTCAACGTACGAAAAAGTCTTTGATTCGAGAAAACTTTTGTTAAAAATCGATCGCCTATTTTATTACGAGAAATCAAATTGATTTACGGAGTGAGCAAGTCAATTTTTTGAGTTATGAAACGCATGAAAACGAATTTTGAAATTTTTAACAATCTTCATGTAAAATTATTTAACGACCTTTTTATTATCTCTGTTGTATATGTGTACTTCACAATGACATTTATGAGTATTATAAAGACTGCATAAAACTCAAGTTAAAAGCATCTATCTCGTCTTTCTTCTACTCGTCTCTGACTACCTCGTTTATTTGAAACTAAAGAAAGAAGGATTATTTTTTTATTCTTGATTTATGTAATTTCTTGAATGAGCAGTTAATAGCAAGCAAAGACTGCTGCTCCTTGGAGAATAATGAAAAATAAAGAGCTTTGAAGGAAGAAAATTACGTGACTAATGTAGATTTAAATAAATTTTAATGAGCAAATGTTTTTTTTCGTGTAAAACAAGTATCTTATGGACTCCTGGACTAATCTTTCTTTTCGTCCTGAAATCGCATTTTTTTATTGCAAAATGCAATTTTTGCAATAAAAATACTAGAAATGATAAGCGATTTATTCGCGAACACGTCCAAAAGCCCTAGAACAGAGTATACTTGGAGTTTGACGTTTCAACCATCTAGTCGTTTCTTTGAATCATAAAATTTTGATGTCTGTCATCTGGCAAGATCGTTTGAGAATCCATGCGTGGAAAACTCGTGAAGGTGTTATTGCTCATTGGAATTTCATCTACGTATTTGACGGCTTTTCCTGAAATAAACCTGTGCACAAATAAGATTTTACAATGAAATTTTTATTTCACATCTTGTTTTGTTTTATACATTGTTAAAAAGAAAAAAAACCCACGTTTTTTACGAACATTAAGGTTGTAATTTTACCTTTTTGTTACTCATTTAAAATAATTATTAACAAAGGCGGAACATAAATAAACGTTCGAGCATGCAATAACAGTGAATTTGTGAGGCATCTCACGTAAGCGGATCTTAAAGAAATCCGTTTTTAAGTGATCCACCAGGTCTGACCATCCCCGGGCTATTCTACTGATCTTTTTAAAAGTGCCAATTTATTTGTCCTGCTGCGAGCCAGTATATCTGGTCAAACATAATAAAAACAGTTTTACAACAAACATAAGCCGTTTCAATATTATTTGTTAATAGTTTGCGTTGCTTGTAGATACGGGTTCGTTAAATTGTTTATTGAGTTGTAAAACAAACATGTAATGTTGAATAGGAGGGAAATAGAAGGTAACTATAGGAATTAATATGTTTTAATCATTCTAGAATTCTCGAGCGGTTGCATTACGAGTTGCAATGAAAGTTTAACAAATATGCCGGAATTTGCTCGCTTAATTAAGACCTAAGTTAATAAACATTGAGCAAACAATTTTAAGCGGTGATTTATTATTAGGAATAATGCCGTAAATCTACGTGGTACGTGATCGATTTCGATTTTCCGCTTGAAATGTACACGAAAGAGTGACTACAAAATACGAATGCCAGAAAGATCGAAACAGCCTGACTTGAAAAAGAATGAAACTTGAAGTATGCCTGATTTATTTGGTCTTTTGATACTTCTTTTTCTTTTTATGGCTTCTTTGTTTCTTACCGGCATCTCTCTAATCTTAAAAAAAGTATTTTATTTGTAACTTTGCGTCTCTGTCATGTCTTGTAAAAATGAAAAAGTAAATAATATGCACATTCATATGATGAAACGTTTCCTTTTTTTCCAACATTCTTCGGGCATTTATGAATGACCACTAAATTGTTATTACACAAGTGGCTTATTAAAATTTCAAGAAAACAATAAAAAAACTCCATTTTCGTCGAGTTAATATGAGAAAAATTCATCGGCTATATTTAGAAAGCAGCTGGATAGCTCAAGTACATATTCTCCAAGAGGATGCGCAATTTCGTACCCAAGACAGCAAAGATGCACTGAGAATTCGCAAGATGCAGGAAATCCCAATATCCCGTTTGCTTGAAGTCTTGATAGCTGTATGAATAGTGCAAAGGAATAAATGACATCTCAAGAGAATGGAATATTTTTTGTTGCGGAAAAAACGTAAAACGATGATGTTTGGCGATTGTGCCAACTTTTTTTTTTATTTCAAAGCGAGATATTACCATTTTTTTTCAATTAAACGTAAAATGTTAAATGAACCTGGTAAAAAAAGGTAAAATAAGACAAAGAAAACAAGGGAAAGTAATTAAAAGTAAATAATAAACTTAATTAATTTTCAAGCGACCGTAAATACATTTGAAGTACGCCGGGAAACGATTGGCAACAGATAATCAGATTCAAGTAATTAAGATAAAGTCCAAATAAAGGTCCAGATAAGAGATAAACTTATCCACTTTTCTGCTACAATAAAATTAGCCGAGCACAGCTTTCACACAGAGAGAGTCCATTGCACGGAATTCTATCTGCTAGAAATCTTGACCGGTTTATATTTGTATTAAAGATTTTCAGATAAAGCACTTCATCATTCCCCGTCAAACTTTGAAATAACAATCAAAAGTCGACTGCTTTACTAAAGTCCTACCCCCTCGATCTCGATGCAAGTCGACTGGAGAAAGCTAAACTGCTTAATCCCCTTTTAACTGCGCGCTGCACTTGCTCAATCAAAAAACTTGGGGAAAGAAGATTGTTACTCCCTGAAAGAGTTCTTACGCAACTACTTTTTTTTTTTTTTAAAGGGAGAGCCGCCCGAGGTATGTGACGACTCCTCTCTCGGCGACCTCGTAGCTCCATCAATATTTGCTATCGGTCGGAAACTATCTTTAACCTGGAATAAGTTTTTATTCAAACTGCAACACGCGATTTTTCAAACATATCGCTCGAAAATTATCGCTTACGCTTCGGCGCTATGTACTTTGTTCGGCGCTTGCAAGGAAGATCCTTCGAACATCAGTTTTAACAGATTCGCGTGCTCTCTGATGACGAGCTTTACGTGTACTTCTTTGTTGAATTTCCGGGAGTCGTAAAGCAGCAAAGATCGATCGGACGGTTATTAATCAGCGAATGTCGACGTACGTCATAAGCACACACGCAGCCCTGCTCTCGGAGCATCCCGGACATGTTCGCACATATCTGTCCTCGCGTTGGACATGGATTTACGAAATCTCGAATTCCCGGGACCTACAAATCACGATGCGCGATAAGAAGAAAGAAAAAAAAGTAGAGCTCCTAGATCAGTTGGGATTTAGGCGTGTAAATATTTGCATTAAGCCAGATCCGAGTGTTGGTTCGACCACTAGGGGCATTATTAAGAGGGGTATTACGCAGGGAACAGGGGTTTGGCTTGTGCTCTTGGCACTCCTCATTGTTTCGGTATAAGCAACTCAAGAATTCAGTAAGCGAACACCTGAAATCCCACGTGTAGCGTTTCAGCGCTAATCCGACAGCAGTGGCAGTAGGGAGTGCCGCGGCGCTGGCAGAAGCTGCACTAGCCCGGCAGAGCACAGTTCGTTAAAGCGTGAAGCAAGAAAAAGGATGTGACGCATCGTAGGAGAAGAAAAGTGGACAAAGAAGTTCAAGCCGGGAAGCGGTGAAGAGGAATGACGTCTTTTTGCGCTTGTAGCTCGAGTGCGCTATCTTTGTGGCGCGCTTGTGCGAACAAGAGCACAAAAAAAAACGAGAAGAGAGAAGGAGAGGAAGGAAAAGAAAGAGAAAGGGACGGCAGAAAGATTGAGTGAGAAGGAGAGAGAGAGAGAGAGAGAGGGAGAAATAAGAAATTGTAGGGACTACTGACCTAGATGGAGCCGCAGGCTAAGTTTTCAGCACTTAGGCCGAATGATAATAAGCAAGATCTGTTGCGCACGTGCGTGCACATCACTCTCTCTGCTATTCTTCTAGCGAAATTTTACAATTTTCTTTTAAATTGTTCGTTTTGTTTTTCTTTTTAATCAGTTAAGAACGGAGAGCAGTTTGTTGCGCGGAAAATATAATAATTCGCGCTACGGTAGAGCGTTTCAAAGCCAAGAGGAAGCTTAAAAATTTCTGGAGTAATAATTTGAAAAAGGGTCAGGTTAAAACTGTGCTCGCGGCAGCGGCATCCACGTCGAAACGTTAATAATTGTCGTGCGATAACACGAGAACGAGAAAATAAAAGGAAAAAAAAGAAAGATGTAACACCAGGACAGCTTGCAATATTCAAGTCCAAATGACATTTCGGTCAGCGAGTAGACGATCCGTATTTAAGTGCCGGCCCGACAGAGCCGAGCTCTTTCTGACGACGCCGACATTTTTCTCCAGCGCGCACACACACACACACAAGCTGCCCAGCTCTGCTCTCCCGCCCACGCGCTCGTTCCCCCTACCCTCCTCCCTCTCTCTCTCTCTTTCTTTCTCCTCGACATCACGCGCTAGGGCAGCCTAGAGTTACAGCTCCGTTTATGTACGGCTATAATCACGTTTTACGTTCGCAGTTCAGCCTGTCGAGCGGCGCCCCAATGATTCGAATTATTTGACGTGGCGCTGCATAAAAGTCAGGAAAAGACTTTTTGTATAATTCATAGAGCGGACTCTCCCCGCAAGGAGGTCGGAGCGAAGTAAAAAGATTAAAATCGCGCGCGCACGCACGCATTGAGTCGGCGACTGGCACAACGTGCGCGCGCCTTTCAAGAGATAGCCGATACCCGTCCAATTAATGAAGGATTAAGCTTATTTCAACTTGTCAAAATATTTGACGGGCTTGTTAGATTACTATCATTTGTCTACGTCGGGGCCAACCCTTTTCGTTAAATTAGCGTCAAATTTTAAATGTGCAGAAGTAGAAGCTTGTCAATATTTCCTAAAACTCAAATTACAATGTTACTATTACGTTGCATTTTCTTTCAACCTCCATTATACTTTTATAATGCAAATTTTTTCTTAATTTGAAAAATTTAATTAAATTTATTTAATTAAAAATTAGTAATTATGTAAGTTTTACAAAGTATGAAAATAAGCTATTCTTTTGTTTATCGTACGAGTAAAGAAAATTCAAACGCCAACTTAATTTTGAGAATATCGTGTATTGTGAGAGAGACTTGTACTTAAAACATGCCAATTTACTAGAAAATCATTATTATATTTATATTCACGATTGAAGCTTGTGGGCCTTTGATAGGACCTTTAAAAAGAATAATTATACTACTTTCATTTCGAGGTCAACCTGCAGTATTTTAGGAATTTTAAATTAGCACTTAACACGTTACGTTTAAATTATACTTGACACTGTTCAGTTAATGAACGTTATTGCTGCACGTATTTCTTTGATCTCGAAAGAAATGAATGGCATTAGACAATCGCGTATAAAAATAAAATTATGTTGATTCTCAATGAGTTTTAATTAACAGTAATTCAAATTTCTCCAATTGATTTTACAAGATTAAAATAGTTTAGCTTCCCCTTTATGCCAAATATTACTTGCTTTTACGCAGTCTGAAATAATATTTTCTTATTGTATCATTTACTTTTGCACTCTATTTTCATGATGATAACAATGTCAAGTTGAATTTATAACATACTTTATATCCCCCTTTTTTATACTATATAAAAAAAATAAAAAGAGTCATTGAATTCGCAATTATTATAAAAATGTTTTCGTGTGATTTACTTTCAATTTGAGTTTACAGCTTCATGCGGTTTTATAACTGGACATTTCATGGATATAAAATTTTAAAAAATAGTTCACTGTAAATAATACTACATTAAACAAAAATATATTTATTTTCTAAATAGACTTGACACTTTTTCCAAAAAAATATTGCAATACCTAAAAAAGAATGATTATTGATGTAGTTAAGATATTTTTTACTAATAACAGTACTGTAGAAACTCAAATATAGCTATAGCTTGCACTATGGTCATTCTCTCTATCTCTAAAACTGTAAGTGCAATATAGGCGAAAAATGTCCGAAACATGACCTTAGCCATCCTGGTACAAAAAATAAAGAAAACATTTTAGGCAAAGGGTATATTGTTTTACTTGGAATTGTGGTACATTAAATTTACTCGAAAAAGGAGGAATATATTTCAATTCGTTATTACTTACGCTCATTAAGACGCTTACGCAATTTGAAAGTTAAGTAATTTTAAATGCAATTTAAAGTTACCTACATTATAGAAATACCTTTTAGAGCGTATATTCTCGGATGTCATGAGTTACAAATTTAAATAATTATTTCTTCTTACATTATATTCTACGGTAACTTCAACAGTAATGGTAGATTTTTATGCAAATTGTAAAAATTATCGAGCTTATAGCCTTGAATAATTAAAATATGAATTGAAAAATGAACTTGTCTAAGAAATTTGACTGTCTCGGTTTTATTAAATTATTTCTCTTTTCAAGAAACGACGAAAGAAAATAAATTTTCTTGGTTAAGCTCTTAAGTCCATTGCCAAAATCTTGTAAAAGTTTGTCAACTTCTTTTTCTGGTAAATTTTGTAACACATTTTGACAAAAAATGACTTTGACAAATGCAGTGTCAACTTTTCTTAAGATTTTCTTGACAAAAAAAAGTTAATTAAAAGACGTCGATTAGAGTCTAAAACGTAGGGTATTTTCAAAAAGGCAATATCTGAAAATAAAAATTTTATCACCTGTCACTTGAGTAATGGGAATTACAAATATCCCAGTGCAGAATTAAACAAACGCTATGCAATAACGTGCAATTTCAAGATTCTTATTTAATGAGAAATTCCTGAAACATTTCGTGGATACGGAGTCGCTCTATTTGATTGCAAATGTAATTGATGTTTGAAAAAAGGCTAAACTAACGAAAGAAAAAACGATACCCGGCTATTTGCTATAAATCTAGACAGGTTAAGTAATTCTACAAAAGTCCATGGTATTTTAAAGTTAAAAATAGGTTTGTGTATTAATATTTAAATAAAAAAATAGTACATATGAAGAATAATTAGTTATTTTTTGAAATCATACTATATTTAGCCTTATTCAAATTAATTGCTCCAAATCGGGCGCACGCTTTAAAATTAAAAATATGACCTTGTATCATAAAAAGCCACCCAAATTTCGGAGAAATTTACTTTATTTGCGTTATCCACGTTTTTTTTATATAAAACATTTTTTCACGTTTCAAAATCGATTGAATTGAATATTAACTTTGTGCCAATCATTGCAATAACATTAAGTGAGAATAAAAATTTCATATCCCATAAAAGTGACATCAATTTGAACGATGGATATTCATAAAGAAGAATTTCAGGTAGTCCTCGGATGCAAAACGACACAAGTCATTCAAATGTTCGTAACTTTATTCCAGCTACAAATGTCGTTCTTTACCACAACTTGCTGAATTTATTTGGTAGCAATTTACCAGTCAAAAGCTGGCAACTCATGATGCTTGGAATAGAATCGTTAAAAACGAACAAAGCATAAAATATTACCCTTTCTGCCCGACCTTAGAAAAAGCCACTAAAAAAGCACACTTGTTTCCAGTGTCTTAAAAAGATACTAGACATTCAACGACTACAATTAAATATATAGTATAAAATTCTCGGATTTAAAATAAAAACAATATTATTGTCATTTGTGTTTTAATACATTACAGTTAAAGACAGTTTTTCCAAATTCCGCGCTCGCTTGTAATCAGTATATGAATTGATATATACGCGCTACGAATCGAATTATCGCTTGATAGTATTTTGCTAACTAATGCTCTGTAATGTGATTATGGTAAACATTTGAACGGTAATTTCATTGAGATTAATAATCATGATAATGGTGCGGACAATGAACACGAATTATTGAATTTGATCTGACGTATATTATTTTGGCAAAAAGTCAAACTTCTGTAGATCAACTTACCGTTACTTTTCTTCGCTTTTTTTGTCTCTTTTTTTCTTTAATAATGTACACTCACTAAATAAGATGGACATAAAGTATCGAAGTTAAATCATGTACTTGACTGGACAATAATACATTTTCTTTCTTACGTACGAAAAAAAAAAATTTTTTCGTTCAAACTTAAGTCAAATATTTCTATTGGCGTTTTTATACAGAAGACGTAAGTCACTGAATTTTGGAGAAAGAGAAAAATAAGCGTCATAAGTTAGAAAAAGCCCGATCTGTATTTACAAGAGAAAAAAGGTGTCCTTAACAGGGCAATGATTTAACTTTAAAATTCCGCATAAGAAAATAAAGATTTCCTTAAAGAAAAGACCTTAAAGAAATGCGAGCACTATAGTAGAATGAAATTCAGTCGTGAAAATACCTTCAGTAAAATCCTTCTTGGCACGAGCATAAACTTTTCCAGTTTCACGGCTCACATAGTGTTGCGTAAAAATTTACATTCCCGCCTCTAAAGCACATAAGTGCGGAAATGCGCGCATACAGTATCCCGAGCCCCCTTTGCGTGCGCACGAAGATAATCGAAACAAGACGGCGGGGGTGGGTGGGTGGGTGGGGGGGGGAGGGGGAGGAAAAGCGCTGTAGCCGCGCGGGCGCGCTATGGGTCTAATTTAAAAAGCACGTCCCCATAAGTGCGGAGGAGCTTTCACGAGAGGGGCCAGCAGTGGTAGCCGCAAAGCCTCGAGTCGGCGGCGGCGAGTTAGGAGTCAAAGGGAAACGGAAGTGCCGGGGCTTAATGTAAAAATGAGGTTTCGGAAGCATCGCCGGCCCGGCAGGAGAGAGGCAGCACAGAGTCCGCTCGGCTGTAGCTGCGCGCTTTAACTGAAGGGACCGCGGAGCGGAGTGGTAGTCGCGCCGCGCTTGGAGAATCCGAGCGCGCGCCACCGGCTTCCGACAAACCCCCCTACTTTCCCTCTCTGTCGGCTTCCCCTTCCCTCCCTCCCCCAGCCGAACCTACCTATCCTCCCTGGCTCCCTCTCGGCCGTTTGCCATCTCCCTCGCACGACCAGTAGCAGCGGCAGCATCCCTCGAGCACGGATGCGCGCACCCGCACGCCACTCTCTGCTCCTCGCACTCCGCTACCACTACCATTACTACGTACTGCTTCGACTGATACTACTACTACTACTACTGCTGCTGCTGCTGCTGCTGCTGCTGCTTCTCCACCTTCTTGCCGCTTTTTTCTATTCTTCATCCGTTCCTCCTGCTCTCCCGCTGTGTTGTTACGGCCGCCACTAGCCGCGCATTTCGCGAAAAGAAAACAAGGTGGTGCTACGAAGCCCCCCGGGAGGGGGGGCAAGGGTGAAGGGAGCCTCGGCTAGAAGAGAGGGTGTAAAAAACGAAATCAAGAAAGTTGAAGTAAAAAGTAGAGCGGAGTTCGCGCACATGCCGCTTCCTCCCCCCGCACTCTCTCTCTCTCTCTCTCTCTCTCTCTTTCTCAAGTTTTGCCTTTTAATTGTACTTTTCCTACGGCTTTGGTAAGAAAAAATAAGCGCCGCTACTACTGCTGCTGCCGCCGCGTCGACAGCTACTGCTGTTGCTACTACTGCTTGGCGAGCAAGCTAATAGGCCATAAATACGTTTTTAATTCACTACCTAGCATAATCGCAGCCGGCTGCGCGCGATGCCTGGAACAAGAAATAAAAAAGCGCAACGAGCTAGTGAAAATAACACGCAATCGCCCCGCAATACTTTGTAAATTATTTAGCGATTTCGGACGATCGGCCCAAGTGCCTGCGGATTTTGCATAATATTCAAAGTATGCGCCGGGGCGCGCGCTCTCTCTCTCTCCATTGAGGTTAGCGCGATTACGATAGAGCGCCACTCGGTAATTCCCGCATATAATTGGGCGAAATTCCGTAGTCGAGGGGCATTAACAGCCGTTTTATCTTACCGATGGTATTCCCCACCCCTTCCCAGATGGCCAGATTTTCATCGAATCGAGTTTCGCGGAAGCCACAAAGTGCACATAGATTCACGCCTGCCCCCATCTTCCGACGCATCTCCGAGAGAGTATTAGCTGGTGAAAACGAGCTAATGCAGTGCGAGAGCACGTGGCTTATCGCCTCAATCAAAATTTTACTTGCATTACCAGGCTGATTTATTGTCAAAACTATCGGAAATCCCACCGCGTCGTTTGTACCAACAAATTTGCCACGGCCGCACGGCGGCCCGTTTAATAAAATACTTTATCGGGCCTAGCCAACTTTCATGAATATCAATTTATCGATTTCTGAACGTGCTTAAAGCATCTATTGTAACAAACATTGTTATATCATTATTATTATTATTATTACCGGCATCGTCATTGTCATTCTCGTTGAGCCTTAGAATTTTTATTGTTTCGCGTTGATATAAATTATTAAACGTAATATATTTTCATAAAATGAAAAATTTTCACCGAATACTCAATGAGCCAGCATGTAAAATTTGCTTGTTAACCTTGTGACCTTCGATCGAGCATATTTCGTCGAGGCTTTTGTTCGGTGAGTTAATCGACAAAAGCCAGGGGGGGGGGGAATCCATCCCACGAGCTGTGGGTTGAAAAATCGACGCTTTACGAGGTAGTTATCGCGAGAAGAAGTACGAAAGATTTCCATGATAAAGGAACGCGAAGATGATTATTAATTTACGGCCAAGCAATCATTCTCCTGATGAAAAGTTGTAAAACAATACGCGCGTGCAAGAAGTCTGCGGGGAAACTTGGCAATAATTGCGGCGCGTATAGTGTGTACTTAGCAGTCGCTCGTCGTCCGCTGGCAATCTACCTTAATAATTGGCACAAAGTTCGCGCGAACTATACCACTACCACTACTGCAAAGCCATCATTGGGGCTCTAGTCTTTCTGGAAAGAAAATAAGAACCCGCAGTGAGAAATGGGCCGACAACAAACTGAGATTACCCTCGAGGTGTCCGGAGGTGGGGAAGTGGCGGACGTGGGGAAACGGCGTTGAGGGGGGGGGGAGTAGCCGTCAGAAATGCGAATCCCTCGTCGGAGGCACATGATTGGCCGTCGTGCTGGAAGAGCTCGGTTCATCCTACCGAGCTCTCCACGTGCGCACCTTGATTTCCCACTCGCCACGCTCCATCTCACACTCTCTCTCTCTCTCATCTCCCTTTGCCCGTTCTTCCGTTACTTATATATGCGCGCGCACAAGTTGACGAAACTTTGAGGCATTAAGCTTTCCTGGCTCAACTTTAATGTGAGAGAACTCGGCTTTCTCTCTCTCCCTCTCTCTATCTCTCTCGCTCTCTATATCTGTCGCCATCTGCGTGCGTAAGTCCAGCAGTGGTGGACCTGTTTTTATTAAACATCGAGCCGCACCAGCTAGTGCTTCTATACTCTTGAAATCTACTCCCAACCGCGGATAGTTTCAAAGCTAACAACCGCACGGGGCTCAAACTTCGGCCGTGGCAATTTAATGTAAAAAAGGAATGAAAGAACACTCGTGCACTCGTGTTTACCATCGACTTTCTGACAGACAGGCCTGATAGCAGCATGTTGATGCATAATATGGATATCTAAGGCCTCGGGGTACATCAATATCAGATGGATGTATGCGCTTACAAACATACACACCGATAAACATACACATACTTTGATCCTCTAAGCCACGATGCAGTTTACGATCGCGACTGGGTAATGCGAACTTTAATCTTTACATCCAAAGCACACAGATACCCGTCTGCATTTTCTGCCCCGGAGAGACATAGACTTGCTAGGTTGACTTTTGGACTGCTATCTTTTCACTCGCAGAAATTTTTTACCGACGAATCTTTTTCTTGAAATAAAGAGAAAAAGACGATCGATTCATTAGTCTTTTTTGCTTGCGGAGGGAAAAATGCAGGCTTTGAGGCCAAATGCAATGGTAATGAAAGACTCGGGCTTTCTTCTCGCGCTAATGTTTTTTTTTCGGTAAATAATAAATCATTTCTTTCTGAATCAGTAAGCAGCATCTTAAGTGCTTACGTTTGCGCTTTTACATTTTTTTTTTTTTGAATAATCGATTTTTTTTCAACATTTAACGTTGCAAAATTGCGCTTCGGAAAGTTTCCGTTCACTTCAAACATCCGTATCGTACTAATTGCTCGACGTACAAGACTTCGTTATTTCGTCGACTAAATTTTCAATTTGCGTGCATTATCGTTTCCCAAAAATACCGTATAGCTAAGTTGTCAGGTGACGAGTAATGCTTATCATTACTCGTTAAAGTTTTCAAATTGTATTGCATTAATGAAGGAAGCCTGGAATGCACGACGACTACGATAAGCGCAGCTTGTCATGTAAACAGCCGACTACGTCAGCGCGTGCGCAGGTACAAGAAGGAATATCGTAGATTCGGCAAAATAAGACCTGATACTCGGCCCCCAGTCCTCGAGCGTCCATCACTCGGAGTAAAGCCTTATTTTTCTTACTCTACTTGAAAATTTATTAGAAAAAAATTTACCAAGTGCTAAGGATGTAGTTCGTGTTCACTTCAATGTTTGCAATCGAATAATGTACGAAAAGCAATCAACTGCTAACTTATATGTACAACTAAAATTGATCATTTGCAACTCATATCTCTATTTCAATCAAGTAAGTTTCCATCTAACTTATCAAGTACAATATTCTCTCTGTCTCTGTCTGTCTCCCTCCCTCTCTCACGAATAACCCTTGCGATCGTACCTTCTGAGCCGGTTCCCATATGGGACCTCTGGACCGCAAACTCCCTTAATAAATTAATGGTAAAGTGCTTATCACTTTGCAGACGTTGCAACCTAATATGATAGTGGCGTACAAATGAAAATCAACAAAATTCATTTTATTCGTTTTTTACAAGTATATGCAATTTTTTTCAAAATGATGCTTGGACTACTTTGTGCGATTAGATATAAAATCGATAAGCACAACTATTTTAAATATCAATTTAACATATTTCGATAAACATCGAGCGTAAAAAAAATTTTGCACAAAAGTTTGCTTGAAAAAAAGAAAAACGATAACAAATAAGCAATTTAAATTACAAAAGTAAACGTCGATTTATACGAAACATACGACACTTGATTGCATTTAAATAAATAACTTTTTTGCTGATTGATGCAAAATAATATATTCAATCTATATCCGAGTACGTTTTACTTTCCTCTGCTGGCAATTCATTTTTTAATTGGTTTAATAGACAAATATTCATCTTCCTGTATATAACAATCCATTATCAACAACATGTCTCTATTATTAATATTGTTTCCCCAAATTTTGTTAATAATTAATAACGAAACGTACATTTGTATTTTGTGAAAATACATTACAATACTCCATGTCACTTTTAGTCACAATTTGAATTATGCGTTAGCTGATGTACTATCCGTTCAAGGCTAAATTTATGTCAGGCCATATTCAGCATCTGATTACAATGCGAAGGGTAATTCATTCAAAGAAGGAAATAATAACAATCCTAATAAGTCATTCTCGCATTAAACGGTTTGCTTTGTGCTAACGCGTCTTTTTGTAAACGCGTTGTACAACAATTCAAATGACGTGATTCATTTGGAGCTACAATTTCACGCACGGATTTCAATTGCGAAAGAAAGAATCATCATTTTCATTGTATTTACTTAGAAAGCACTATGACCGTAACGCCGTAGTCGAAAGTTTATCGTTTTTTAAAAAAATATAGTTTTATTTGAAAAAAAAGAAATAAATAAATAAAACCTGTTAAAAAGCGAAGCATCCGCAGCTGTTATATGACGTAAAAATTGAATTTCAGAGCACGCAGTTATAAAGTTTCAGCGGCGAATGCAAACATTTTTGGGGGCTTTTTGATAAAAACGTGAAAAAAAATATATAGACTGAGTGTATCGATTACCCAAAAAATCAGAAATAAACAAAGAAAAACAAGGAAAAAGTGTCTGGCGTTATAGAAAGACAAGTGGGCAAAAAAAAAGAAAAAGAAAAAGAAGGGCGAGCCGTCAACGCCGCGGCGGCCGATGGAAAATGAGGCGGCTAACCAATCGTTTGGATTGCAAAAGTGCGCGGCGGCGGCGGTGAATAAAACGAGAAAAGAGGCAAAGGTGGAAAATGGTAGGAGTCGAGTCGGGCGTGTAAGCGAATGGAAACCGCAGGCGGGCTGCAGCGGCAGCAGCGCGGGTTACAATCTTGCCTCTCTCTCTCTCTTCCTCTCACTCTCTCAGTAGGGAGTTGGAGCATTGAGGAGGCGCACGCGCTTCGCCGGTTTGTCGCGTTCGAGCATCGACGACTCGTAGCTTGAGAGCACATCAGCAGCAGCAGCACTTTGCCGGGCTATCGCGCGCACCAGGCAGTGACGATGTAATGCTTACTTGCTGGAAGACTGCGGAAATAGGTAAGCCAAGCTTACGACGTTCTCTCAATTACGACCTCTTAAAACCTACTCGAGTGCTCTGTAGGCAGTTCCACCTCTCTCTTCTACCTCTCCCTCGCCTAGGTCACCTGCTCAAATTCAACGAGCGAAATTAAAGTTGTCATACCCGATTGTCGCTTACATTAAGCTTCTTGAGTACTACTTGCGCCCAAACGTATATTCACTCTACTCTTACGCATTTGACGAGTTTCCAAAGTTTGTTCTTTCTTCGAGCAAAAATTACTCTGTGTATAAGCTGTAATTGAAACTATACCGTCTAGTCGTGATTGTGATTATTAAATTTTGAGATACATTGCTTTGAATAATTATTGTTTTAAACATTTTCTAAATTTAAACAAATACCAAAATACAAAGTGTGAAAAGAGAACTGTTTTGTTAATCGTTATACAACATTTTTGTAGTATTTTCAAAAAATGCTTATTTACACCGAAGCACTTTTATTCTGAAGTATATACTTTGCAGCCTCGCTTGACTTCCGATGAAAATATATTATTGTAGTTATTTTTGCTCTAGTAAGCACAAATTAAATTTCGATTGAAAGACCAATGGTATTAGTGAAAAAATAGCCAATCGAGTCAAAGGAAACTAATAAAAGTGACAATAAACTTTAATTGCATTTTATAAATATTTTCGAATTATTTTCATTCGAATTGAAATTATGAAAGCTTTTGAAATTTTTGTAAATACAGATATGTGCTTAATGTAAATTATATGCTTGTAACGGTAATATTCCGGAAAACGTGATAAAGTAATCCAATCCATGGATGTCAACGAAATCGTTAAAAGCGTCAAATGGAAAACAGATCATTAAAAATTGGAAAATTTTATTTCAATATTCCTGTTAATGACGTTTAAAAGACACATAATCCAGACTATTATTAAACACGTAAGAAACAAACACAAAATTTCCTGAAGCTTTTAGCTTTCTTGATACTAACACAATTATTATTTAAACCGGATATTCCAATAACGAATTTTTTACTACTTAAATATTTGCAATTAATTTTTTCGAATATCAGCTAATGGTCATTAGCCACGTTTATTTGCATACACCTCGCCTAGTCATAAATATGCATTTCACAACGCACTGGTTATAGAATTACGTTGAGATAATTTGCAACAAGCAGATCATTCAAATACAGTTTTTTTTTCTTCTTTTTATAAAAGCTAGATAAAACGAAGTTTTCAATTAAATTTTCCAATCTGCTTTTGCGCGTAAATTTTCATGTAATAACGCCCGTGTATATGTTTTTTCTCAGCAATTAAAAATAGATGCATTTTTTATGACGACGGAAATCCTGGTGAAATATAAAATGTATATCAGAGCCAGAGATAAATCGCGTATACTCGAAGGTTATAATTGATTCATCAAATGAATCGCGGATGGTTAATTAGGCTCTATATAGCGCTCGCGGAATAAGACAATTTGTTTTGTTGTTTTATTTATTTTTCCTTTTTTTTATTCTATTTGCGGCGATAAAGCTAAGTGAGCAAATATAATTTACGAAAAGTGCCGCTTCGCTATCGACAGAAGTAACAAGTTTAACATTAATCTTTTTCCCTCTTATCTGCGCTATATTCAACTGTAGCTGAAATTTATGCTCTATCGATTGCGTATCGTAAGTTCAAATATTTGGCCCTTTACGTGATTCATTTCGTTCCCATTTTTTATTACAAATTTTAAAAATATGATTTGTCGTTGGCTGGAATTATATATAAAGTTAAATACTTAGAGGATATAGCAAATACATTGTCTGTGTGATGAATTGTGTTGAAATAATTAATTACAAGTTAGCTTTAACATACTAGTTATATACACGTGACGCTTTGGAATTTCGCTTTGTAAATAATATGTTTTACGTACATTAAATAATGTTTGCCGCGATGCAAGATAACGTTTCGATTAAACAGCAATTTTGACGGAATCATTGGTATTTGCGCTTACATGGGGGGCAAAATCAATTTTTCACGCCGGGGACGCAGGTATAGTTTGGCTAAATCGAGAGTAAGCCGCTCAAAAGCTATATCCCGGATACATGACTAAACAGTCTTACACGGCTATTATACGCGGCCTGGTGAGATAATACCCTGTGACACCTCCCAATGCCTAATCGTCAGATTAATTGCGATGCTTATCAAACGAACCGTCATTTTTCTTGGTATTTGCTTAAAAAGAACAAAAACAGCCATCGGTAAGGAAGTTTTAGAGTTGAAAAGCAATACCGAGTACGTAAACAAAGCGTAATGATCCATAAAAACGCACAGGCAGAATTGAAAAGGAAGAGTTAGTTGCGAGAAAATTCCGAGACGGAGAGAGAGAGAGAGAGGAAGACTGCCAATGGCATTCACGCAGGTGCAGACGCATAGATCTCTCGCGCAACATGCGCAGCAGCAGCTGTAGCGTAAGAAAGAAGAATGAAAAAGCTTGCACGGAGAGGCTTTAGACGCAGTGAAAGATCGTCCAATTAATCAGCAACGGCCAGGCTGGCGCTAGAAAATCTCGGTTCATTACGCAGCCTAATCGATCTTGCGATCGCTTAAAGCGCGCCAGCCGCCGCCGCCGCAGGCCGAGCGCGCGTGAAAGGTCCGCGCGCGGATATTTTTCAAGGATACCGGACTGTCACGGACGTCTAGGGCGGCCCCAGCGCACGAGCCGCCTCCTGCGAGGACTAGTATACGCCGCACTCTGTATTCCTTGACGTAATATATCCTGGAGGAGCGAAGTAGTAGCGATATACTCGTGAATGAAACGCGCAACAGCTTTCATAAACAAGGCCCCATCCTATAGCTCTCTCTCTCTCTCTCTCTCTCTCTCTCTCTCTGTCTGCGCGTCTGTGCATCTGATAAATCAAGCTTTAGGCGCGCACGGACGTTTCGACGCCTCCCCCGTTGCTACCGCTGCTGCTACAGCGTTATTGCTCTTTTTTTCTTCCCTGCCCCTCCGCCCCTCTCTTCTTTCGTCTCCTCTTCCGATAGTACGGGCGAATCAATAGTAATCTTTATTTCATGAAATACCGCGTGCCGCCGCTGGCCTCCCCTCGGCCTTCCACCTCGACTACTCTATTCTGTTCTATCTCTCCTTTCATTCTTTCTTTCATTTTCTTTCATTTTCTTTCTTGCTTCTTTCTTTCTTTCCTTTTTTTCCGCTTGCATTTCAGCTTCGCTATTAGGTCTGCAAAAAAAGTGAAACGAAGTGCAAGCGAGAAAGCTGCTTATATTTTATGTCTTGTTTACTTTAGCACACGTCGGATGTGGATAAGAATTTATCTGGTAAAAATCTATCCCGCGCGCTTTTTCCAACTTTCAGTTGCTGAGGGGGGGGGGAGGGAAAAAAGTTTTAATAATCACAAGTCTTGCAGATTGGCATCGTCTGTAGGGATTGGCCCGTTCAATAGCTCGTACAGACAGTCTCGGTTAAGCGGGGGAGATGTTAATGTTTCGGATGCGTTGTTCCGCAGGGATATACGGATGAATAATGATTTTATTACTGCAGCGTAGAGAGAACAGTTTACGCGATCGTTTCCACATTTGATTAGACGTTTACGAAATATGCATATATAGCCGCTCGATGCGCTGTATAAAATAAGTGCAAAGCCCCCCCCCTTCACATTGCGAGACATGCCGTAAACGTTATTTCCTCGATTGCAGCTGCAAACTGTCGCGCGTGCGCGAAATAGGTGCTCCTATTACTCAATGCTATAATTTTCATTGATTCGAGCGAAGGCTGTGTTTGTAAATATACTACTTCGTTTGTACTGTTTCAGAGCTTACATCAGCGGTCCAGTCGAGCTTTTTCGATTGACAAAACGAAAAGGAAAGGCCAAAACATGGAGACGTCGCCGAAATTCGTCGAAGTGAGAGGGGAGAACTTTGAGCCGTCGGAGCGATGGCGCATCATGAAAAATATCCTGATGATTGGTTTTGCATTTATGATACACTTCACGGCTTTTATGGGCGCGAGTAATCTCCAAAGTTCCGTCAATGCCGATAACTCGCTTGGAACGTTCACCCTCGCCGCCATCTACGGAAGCTTAATATTCAGCAATATTTTCTTGCCCGTATTAATCATCAGGTAATTTACGTTTATAGGATTCTCGGATTGAGAATTCGCGCGGAAAAATAGCTGACGGAATTACATGGAGCATAATATTCTCATAATTATGATAATTATACAATTAACGATGCAACTATTTAATGAAAAAAAAATGATGTGGATGCTCTTTGATTATTCGCTTACAACGAGCTACTTGGTTTAAAATGCTCCGTCTCTTTAAAAAAAAAAAAGAAGCTTTTTATACTAGAACAGTTTCGCGTCGATTAAAAATACAAACATTATTCATATAACGCGAGAGCGTTGTCGGGGCATAAAAATTCTTCGCCGGAGCTTATGAAACTGTAGTTTGTCTTTTTATTTATTCGCATAACTTTGCATTATTTAGCAGTAATTCAATTAAAATGCCATAAATAACGAGCGAAATGACTGGTTGTACCGGCCGACAATACCTAGTTATAGCTTAATTTCAAGTTTAAAACTACGGCGACGCGCTGGAACAAAGAAAATCTTATCGGCGCAAAACAATAGATATAGAAACCGGAGAGAAAAAAGAGAAGAATCGAGTAACCAGGCGAAACGCGTGCAAACAGAGCAGTAGAGAGCGCGTATATTTGAAGACCACTACAAACTGTTGCAGCTGGCTCGGATGCAAGTGGACGATAGCCCTGAGCTTCGTCGCCTACATGCCGTTCATCGCGGCCCAGTTCTATCCGCGCTTCTACACGATGATTCCCGCGGGCTTGGCCGTCGGCCTCGGCGGCGGTCCGCTCTGGTGCGCCAAGTGCACTTACCTCACCGTCGTCTCCGAGGCGTACGCCACCGTATCGGAGCTCAGCGCCGACGTACTCGTCACCCGGTTCTTCGGACTCTTTTTCATGTTCTTTCAGATGGCCCAGGTTTGGGGCAATCTCATCTCCTCGGCGGGTATGTTTTGCTCGACCCTTTTATTTTTTGCCTCCTACCAATAGACTTTCTCTCTCTCTCTCTCTTGCTCGCTCTCTTATCTTGTCAACGGTCAATTACTCTAAAAGTGCAAATATCAAGGGAAAATAAACTGTGTCGATATGCGCCCCCGAGTGTTTGGCCGTTTTCAAAGACTCGTAATGGAGCAAACTGCAAACAAGATGGACTTTATTTCAATAACGAACTGAATATCAATCAAAGGAGATGATGAAAGCAACTGCACTCTCTCTCAGCTTGGTCAATATTAGTGAAAACGAATTTTTTTTCCCTTTTTGATAGGTCAATTATAGGATATCGAGGGAATATTTACTAGCCTTTTTTGGCAGGGGAAGTGTGGAAACGGAAAAAAAAGAAAATGTATCGGATTAAACGCGATAGGTGGTTTATGGCGAATAAAAACAGTACTTTTTTCCGAAGCGGTATGAATGGTCGTGAGCGATTACGAGAATGAATGGAGTTGGAGCTGTTGGGATCACTATAACACGCGTGTCAAGCGCCAGTCGCTAACGCACTTGCTACGATGCATTGGATGAAAAAAAAAGAAAAAAAAAAAAGGTTTTGGAAAGCTCGGCTGTTTTGAGAGCTCTGCACGGGCTTTTAGTGGCTGGAAAAGACAATTAAAATTCGACAATGCATCAGAGCCGGTCCCCGAGTGCTTCGGTTAGCCTATTTCTGATTACTGCTGCTCGATTATATTTTAGATCGAGCCGGATAAATTCTTCTTTTTTTGCCCGTTTGGCTCGTAATTACGAAATAATTACGAACAACGCGTTGGATAGTTGGCGAATTTGCAATAATTGTTGCGATATATTTCATATCGTTTCTTTGTCGAAACAAACAAAATTGGTCGCAAAATTGATAAACGCCCAGCGAATGTGAAATCTTATTTTGTTTAATTAATTCGTCTAATGAAGGATTATTAGCACAAACGCGATTGTTTATATTTGATTAAGTGCTGTCAATTAAATTTCATTTTCCCAGGTATTTTCGGCGTCGCAACGTTTAATTTACAAAGGCTAATTAATCGAGCAAATACACGGGAGCTTATGATATTTTACTCGGAGTGCGACTGATTTAAAAATACCTTAAATTCTCTATTTCGTCGAAGTCGAATATTATACAAACATTTCTGAAACAATCCTTTACGTTCGATAAACTGGGTAAAAAAAGTCCTCTGCGGCTGTTAGCCGGAGAAAAGAAGCCGAGCTTAAAAATGGAAACGGTTTCACAAAGCGCGTAGCATTGCTCATTAAATACTGTAACAGCTTGTATAATTCCCAGTAACAAGCAGAGTAGAAGAGGAGAGAGGAGGGGGGGAGGGGTAGGGTGTTTCAGGGCGGAACTAAAGCGGAAAAATATTTTAAAAATGAGAAAAGCTCCGAGTTGCTCGCGTGTCCTCTCTCGGCACATTCGTACGTGCATAGTTAGACAAAGCCTAGGGGGATGTACACGCAGAGGAGAGTATGGGGGCAGTATAACGAGAGTAAAGAGCTCAGAGAGACTGTGTGAGAGAGAGAGAGAGAGAGAGAGGGTTGCCGCGGCCGGTGGCTGGCAGAGCCTCGAAGCTTAGGCCGGATCGCTCGCGAGGAGCTTCTCGGGTGCGGGGGAGGGGGGCGCAGGTATACAGAAAAGCAAGTATGAAACATTCCAGTTCTGTCGTACGGCGTGGAGCCGAGCCAAGCGGCCGCCACGGAGCCTTGGAACGTGACGACGAACGCGAGCCTGCTCGGCGAGCTGTGCGGGGCGAATTTCTACGGGGCGGCCTCGGCCACGGATAACCCGAATTTGGAGCCCCCGCCGGCCGAGAGAATCCGGCTGATTTCCGGCATTTATCTTGCCTGCATGCTGCTCGCCTGCCTGATCGTCGCCTTCGGCGTCGACTCCCTCGCGAGGTATATACACCCTCGCACACTCCGTCTTGGACTGTATAGTGGTTCGAGGGGGGCTAAGCCCCACCCACCCCGGCCGCCCGGTCTCATTTGTGAGGCGTCGAGGCGAAAGTTGGGCGGCCTCGCCGGATTTCCAAGACAAATCGGCTTGGAAATCGATAGAGAGCAATAATACACCGCGAGCGCTCCGAACTTCCCCAAAGCCGCGCGCCTAGCCGTGTCTACATGAGACTCCGCAACTCCTCCCTGCTTTCTCATGCCCACCCCTCCCCCTTCCCGCTATCCGCAGGCACCCGCTCTTCTGCGGCTTGTCTTGCGCTTTATTTTTACTCTTCCAAACCGCTTGTCTTCACGGCTTTATTATTCCAAAATCACGGTAGTGCGCCGGCACACAGCCTTGAAACTTGCCGGCAAGTTAATTTATCATCGTCCCGGCCCGTCGCGAATTTATTTTTCCCCCAAACGGACAAGTTTAACTCGATTGAAAGTACAATCTTTCACCGCGGTTGTTCTATATGAACGCGCGGTAATGCGCCTCTATACGTTATGAAAAGTAGCGATAATAAATTTACTTTTTAAATTTCGTCTCTATTATTTTCTGTACACGTATACACATATATATGTTTGTTAATTTCTTAATGCAATTATACGAGCATCGTTTCAACGATAACCTACCAATTCCGTAAATTGTCAGACGGGTTACGTTTCAAAGCAAATTCGCAAATATCTCGTTAGTTTTATTGCCTTTTAACAGGGCCCGGGTTAGATGAGAATTCCAGGCGATGAGAGACATACCGACGAGGACCTTTAACAAGCAATCCCTTTTAATGTTTTGCTCGTGGCTTGGCACGCTGCAAGTGCAACGGGGAAAAAGTATCAATTAAACGGGGGTGGAGGGGGTGGAGGAGGAGGGATGAAATGTAATTTGTGTAAACGTTTATATTCGAAGGTACGACAGAGGAAGAAAAGGATCGGCCGGCGGCAAGTCTGGATTGAAGCTGCTCGCGGTGACCCTCAAGCTGCTCGGGGAAAAAAGTCAGCTGCTCATTTTGCCAATAACCGTTTTCATCGGCGCAGAGCAAGCGTTTCTTTTCGCCGACTACAATGCCGTAAGTGAAATCCATTAATTACCCGACTCGGGAGCAAAACATCCGAGATAACCCCTTCTCCCTCTGCCGTCGCTGCCATACCGCCGCTGCGATATACCATTTAATAACAATTTTTTTTTTCATTATCATTTGCTTCGTCATTTTACAATGTACGAAAATCATTAGCAAGACAATTACCGCGGGAAAACTTGACCTACTTCATTTTATTTATACCCTTTTTTTACTCTCCTCCACACTGCATGCCTCATTTTCTCTCCTTCTTTTTTCTCTATTATTAATTTTTACCTGTTAATTTGTAAAATTCTCTTTAAACACCTCTCGCGCGTGTATTAATACTCCAATGTAATTGAGCCGGTGTGTCATTAAAAAATAACGAAAGAGATGAAAAAAATACGGCGGAGAAGAGGAAAGAATGATGAAAACGAAAGTAAAAGTGCAGCTAATGAAACATAAACTAGTTAGCAAGCAGAGGATAGCGGCAGGGGGGGGGGGCTTAAAGTTTGTCGAGAGGAATAGAGCGGCGCGCTCGGGTTTTTAATGAGGTGATAGAGCCGCCACTCGTGCCTTGGAGTACTCCTCGCGCGCAACGAGTATGGCTCTCGCTCTCTCGTTCATGATTGCAAACAACCCATGCCCCGCAGGCCTACGTCTCTTGCGCCTGGGGCATCAGCAACATCGGCTACGTCATGATCTGCTTCGGAGTGGTTAACGCAATAGCCGCGCCGGCGATCGGCTCGATAGTCAAGCTCACCGGAAGGATGCCGGTTATGCTTTTCGCCTTTATCCTGCACATGGGCATCCTCGTCGGGCTGCTCTTCTGGAGACCGCAGCCCCAGCAGGGATCGATATTTTTCCTCCTCTCCGGGCTCTGGGGAGTCTGCGACGCCGTCTGGCTGGTCCAGGTTAACGGTAAGTCTACTGGTCCTGCACTCGCGTAAACGAGCCTTTCCCGCCCCCCCCCCCACCCACCCACCTCCTCCTTCCGCCACCCCAGGGCCGAACGTGCGGGACACATATTTTTCCAGTAATCCAAACGCCACTGATTAGCCGGCGCTATTGGCTCTTTAAATATGGATAAGCAATCTCGGCCTCGGGACTCTACGGATCTCGCCGGCAAGCGGGAATAAGAGAGAAAGCGAGAAAGCGAGGATTCCTTACTTATAGACTCCTCTTCTTTTTCCTCCTTCCTTTTTTTTATCTCCGTCGTTTTTTCCTTCCTTTGGCGCTTTTAGGAAATATCGATGTGGACCTCATATTTTATTTAAAGTAACTCTCGTACGAGCACACTCGAAAGCGGAGAAATCGAAATTCTTACATAAAAAAAGACATTTTGACTTTCATTTGAAATTTTTCATCCGGCCTTCGCTCGAGAGAGTGCAGGTGATTTCGTTATTCGATAAGTCCCGGGTTTGGAAATATAGGATGCACGCTAGGGAAAAATGCTCGGCCAATCGTATGTAAAAATGTTTATGAAAAATTCACCGGACAAGCGCCGTTATACGCGCGTTTGGGCCAATAGAGAAACCCCCCCTCACACACACAATGAAGCAAATTTAACGTACGTGCTTTGCATCCCGCTATATTGCGTGTATAGCGCATTTTAAGCATTGAATTTCACTGGTAAAATATTGACGCTGTAAACAAGTGTGTCTCCGACGCGGCGGAGACAGAGATATAAAAAAAAAAACGTCGGAAAATTATATGCACGAATTTTATCCTTGAAATTTTTATCGCGACTATATCTCCCAGCGAAAAAGGCCTTTAGCGTCAATTAATGAAAATTCGATTGTCGTCTAAATAGCATTTATAGCCCACTCCGTTCTGTAGCAATGGAAAAAAGAAGAGAGAGAAAAAAAAAAGAAGAAAAAGGAAAACATTGGAGAGGCCCGATGAATGAATAAATATAAGGCTAGCCTGCAATATACAAATCCGATTCCATTTGCATAAATATTTTATTAGCGCTTGTTAATTAGCTTGAAAATACACCGAAGCATGATGATTATCTGGGCGGTGGGGGGGGGGGGTAAAAAGAGCCGCGTCAGCGTTAAGCATAATTATACCGGGGCAAAAGCAGTGCTCTTTCTCGTCAGCCTAGATAATATGTAGGAGAGGGGTAATTGCATCGATAGTTTAAATGACGGGAGGCCGCATTCATTGGCCCATATTTTCCGGGATAAAATTTGAAATTCAATTAACGTATTTGACCAGACACCTGTTGGCTGGCTCGCCGACGCCGGGGGCGGCAAGGATATACGCCCCGCGCGCCGGGGCACACACAGAAAGTATACTCGGGGCATCCGTACAATACGCTATGAATTCCTAACGCATTCTGGGCCGTCGGGAATGCAAACTTGGGCCGAGATAGATTGATGAACCGAGAGAAAGAACTGAGAGCTCCCAGGCTCCCGATGGAATTCTTCAACGTATATATTACTGTCTTGGAAATTTGAGCGCGACAGCTTCGAGAGAGAGAGAGACGCGACAGATTAAAAACTAAAAAATCAGGAAAAACGTCAAGCTGCGTTTTCGTTACATCCTTTCACGTGTCTAATACCTGCGCTAACCTGTTTTTTTTTCTTTTTGCTCGCGCGATCGCGGTTCTTTAGCGAACGCGTTATTTACTTTCCCACGCCTGAAAAATTACACCATCGAGCGCGCTTATTTCGGAATTCATCGAATTAATAATCCAGGTTAGATATTTATTCAACGAATATTAATTTTGAATTAATTATATAAATAGTTAATGTTTCTCAACCATTTCGTTTATTACCAAACGATTGTGACACTAGTTGTCGGTACCTTACCATAGGCGCCTTGACTTTTCGTAACTAAACTCGTGCGCTGCAGTCGATCAAACAGAAAACTGTCGGTAAGCGGCAGGCGATAAGGCAGAATTTTCAGTTTATCGGGGTGATTGTGTGTTGCTAGTAACGATCAAGAAATTCAAAGCAAGAAATAAATGTTATCGCACAAATACGATGAAACAGTTCTTTGAATAGGTTAATATTTAGAATAGAACCGCAAGCGAAATTCTTGCGAAAGTCACAAACAACGGTTATGTACGGCAGATGCAAACATTTGTAAATGTATGTTGCTTGTGTATATTTTAAAGAAACAATTACTCACCACGACAAGTTTGCGAAGCTAACCAACGCCGCGCGGAGTTATTCCATGCCAGGTCTGGTAGAAAGTACGATCCATCTAGCAAAATACAAAAAGTACACAGGTTGGATAGAGTACGTTAGGTTAACGATCATCAGCTCGTCATTGACGACTTCAAAATACCAACGTTTCTGAAAATCTTGCAGCTCAGATATTCCATGATACGTAGCGAGTTCACAAACAAAACTGCCCTTAACCGTTTTTGTTGAATACACTTACAACACAGAGGAAATGGCGACATGTTCACTGTCAACGCGGGAGGGCCGGAGGGGGGTGGTCGCGTCGATTGCGCGGGAAGCGGGCGGAGCAACGCGATTGGCCGCCGCAATTGCGCCCTCGAGCGTCAATCCTTCCGACCACTGGCGCGCTTTTCTATAACGTTCAAAAATAAGAATAAAAATGCACGCGGCATATTGATAAAACAAAAAATCTTGCATTTTCAGCTTTGAGCGGATTACTATTCCCGGGTAAGGAAGAATCTGGCTACTCGAATTTCAAGCTCTGGGAGGCGACTGGTTCTGTGATAAGTTACGCTTACAGTCCTTACCTTCGTACCGACATAAAGCTCTACGTTCTCATGGCTGTTTTATCCGTTGGGATATTGTGCTACTTGGTCATCGAGTTTACGGGACGCGTGAAAAGGGTCACGACGAGGGTCAAGCCGGACTTCGAGCTGGTGGCATCTACGGAAAAGTATTAATTGCTAGAATTTGCAACGACGTTTTTTCTAACGAATTTTTTATATTTGTCAAGAAATCGGCGTAAAATAACTCATGGACACGAATTGTTAACGAAAATTGGATGTAAGGCAAGCAATTAATATGCTGATACGCGACAATTTTATATTGTTGATATTGCTTGTTTAATATACTGCCATACCGTGACGGTATTTAACTTACAATTAGACACGTAGCAATGATATTGTAATAATAATAATAATAATAATAATAATAATAATAATAATGTTTTGTTAAATTGTAAAAGGATAGAAGTGTACAATGAACAGTTACTGATAAGGATGTGATGAAATAAACAAAAAATGTAAAAAAAGGTGAAAAATGAATTTAGAAATGTTGTACGGACGCAGTTAAATAAAAAATGCTCA
Organism: Anagyrus pseudococci; assembly: GCA_030522585.1. Classification (NCBI taxonomy): domain Eukaryota; kingdom Metazoa; phylum Arthropoda; class Insecta; order Hymenoptera; family Encyrtidae; genus Anagyrus; species Anagyrus pseudococci. The sequence goes on along the minus strand of JAPYYQ010001145.1, from coordinate 10,244 downwards.
TCTATGATTTGTACCACAATATATGTTTTTATTTAATTCTTGTGGACACCTACTAGATTTTACACAGGTATTCGCTTACGGTCTAAAGTTCCTTTGTTATTTAATTGTTTTTTTTTCATTTTTAATATGTAATTGTAATGTTACATCGTGCCTAGGCGCTAACATTCAATCTAAAGCTACTGCCTCGCTTAGTCTCTAGTTGTATACTCATGTGCTTAATTTTTTTTTTTTGACTGTATACGTACGTTTACTGTTTTTCAAGGTCAATCGATTATTTGTTAATTATTTTTTTTTTTCATTCGCTATCGTTTTTTGTTTATTTTTTATTTTATTTTTTTTCTTTCGAGTGTAAAGTTGCGATAAAAATGCTTATAATGCATATGCATGCATTTATGAACTTGTCACTATACGTGTCATCTTGAAAGAGCAAATACATTTTGTGGATGAACGAATGAACGGACGAACGAACGACAAGTTAGACGTTACGATTTTCACCATCCGATACGCACTTAGTCATTTCTTGAAAACACTTATATCAACGTATGTTATGGTGACTTTGAAGCGCTGCTATACGATTTCGGTCGATTGACGTCTCGTGTGAAATAATAAAGGATAATAATAATCATAATATTTTGTTTGTAAATAGCCTTGAAATTGCTGATTGTGTATGTCTGTTTGTGTGTGTGTATGTGTGTGTTTATCTGTAAATACTATTATTTTAATACTTGTGTCTCTCCCATTATTTACAATCCCAGTTTTACAGTCGAGTAACTTTATAAAATGTAGTAGGAACTTTGGTTTCACCGAGTAATGTTTCGAGAGCAGTTTCCTCCCAAGTATCGCCGAAAGGTTACAAACTTTGCTGCCCATTAATTTTCATTGTTTATAAAGATGACTTTGTACTACAGAGATTTTTATACAGATGAGTGGCAATCCAAAAATGGGACCGGCTGCTGTCGCGCCTGCTATCGGCCCGGCCGGCCCCGATGTTTGGTTGTGTCGAAAGGAAGTTGCTTTTGCGCGGAGCGCTGACATTTCTGCCAGAAACTGCTGTGAAACATTAGCCCGTGGATCTGCGTTTTCCTTAGAAATATGACACTCACGAATATAACTCACATTACTTTACTTTTTTTTTTATTTCTTTATTATAGCCTAAGCATTAAGAGCTTTGTTTTCTTTTCATCCTTTTTTTCTTTTGTTCTCTCTTTGTTTAATCTTTTACTCTCTCTCTCTATCTCTCTCACATCTCTTGCAAGGTTATAGTTGGATGTGAAATTTCCACGAAGAAAATATACATGATTTCTGTTCTTTTATTCGTTTTCTCTTTCACTCAGCGTACTCCTCTCGGTCTCTTGTCCGACCATCTCTCGTCCACCGCCACCACCCCCCTCCCCCCTGCGCAACACCATGTAACAAAATTTAATAACCGGAAAATCTCTGTACAAACGTTTTTTTTCCATCGCTTACTTTTTTACTTTTTATCAAAAAGGACATAACATACTACGGCGTCTCGGGCGACGCGTTTTTTTTATTTACTTAGTTTCTTTTTTTCTTTATTTTCATCTCGAGATATAAATTTTGAATTTTGAATATTCCGTTCGACCCGCCTCTCACAGAGTGCGCTCTCGCGTATTATAATACAGTTTTTAGGAACGAACCACTTTGCTCATCATCTTTGTGTTTTTTTTGTTTTATCTTAAAAGTTAAGTTATTCCTAAAAATATCGCCATCCTGTCCTATTCAATCTTTAACCATGTAAATTTTCTTTGCATGCGCGTCTTCCTTCTCAGCTATCTCATAGCTCTGATAATTGTTTGGAGTAAATTTTATCGTTTAAGAATGCCTATTATTGTATAATTATATGTATGCTCAGTAAAGTAGTATATACAGGCTATGTGTTGGAGGCTGGAATCGTTTATCTTTTTTATTTTATTATTCTTTTTCCCTTTCGCTTCACTAACAAATCAACGCAAGCTTTAAATTAAAATGTTTTTATGAATAAGACATATGAATTTGCATGTACAAGTTGAGTATCAACGTCAAAGTTTTGAACTGGCTTACGCGAAAGATGGATATCGAGGTCTGTCAATTTCGAATTACTTTTAGTCTTATTACCGGAGAAAGTAAAATATTATGCACGCTGTCCATCTAACGAACAAAATATTTTGAGTCAAGCTTCAATCAGTGTAGAAGTTTAATTAATTATTCATATGTCACGTTCACAATAATTAACAACAATTTTTGTAAATCAATAAACTACATATTAGATTATGACAAAATAAAAAAACTGATAAACTTTCTTGGTCAATGTAAGGTTTTTATTCAATTATAGTTGTCAAAATATGATCGTTAGACAAACATATGACTAGCATAAAAAAAGACAAAAAAAATGATTAATCGTTTAATTTTCTTAATCTTTATAATTGTCATAGGGATAAATATCGCAAGTTACATTTTTTTGATAATAATTTTATATACGTTGGTTATCAGTTTTACTTATTCTCTTTCAATATATGGTTCGGGAGTGGCTTATTATAATGGAAACGATATTTGTTCCTATAGACAAATTTAAAGCAGCCTGTCAGTACATAAGATATACTTTCAAGACGAATTATTGCAATTGATTGATTTTATTCCTTAGTAATGTCAACGTTCCTTATAGAAATATTCGTGCGTAATCACTATATAGAGAGTCCAGCTAAATCAAGCTTTTTTCTTTTCGTAATTTCCTATTCGTGTTATATTTCCGTGCTCGTTAGGTTTTTCTTAGTTTTCTTTTTTCCGTAAGCAATTTTCCATATTGCCGAGAATTTTGCTACTACATTTAAGAGAAGAAAATTATGTAATACAAAAAAATTGTTTTGTTGTCATTATCATTATCGTCGTATTATCATCATCATATCTTCATCATCAATCTTCATCGACATCATTATCATTAACATCGTGATCGTCATCATGATCATCATCAGCACATTATCTAATGTTTTCTTTTTCTCATTAATTAATATTACTGCTGTTTGAAAAATAAAATAAAACTCGGACGCGCCTAGTACATTAAACTTAAATGTAGTTCAATCGATTCAATCGTTGCATACACATATTCTTAATAAAACGTAATATTCTAAAGTTTTCTTTACATTTTGCACGTGTGTATACGCTGCAACCCGAGCAACAAATATCCTTTTGCTTTTCTCAATAATTACCAAGAGTGCAGATTATTTTTGTTGTTGCTGCGATCAGGCCAATTTGAAAAATAATCGCGGTACGATATAAATAAATTTGCTTCAGCTATACGTAATTCCCGTAAAACTATTTAAAACTTATATTTAATATTCCTTCTACTCCCCCTCTCTTGCGGAGCGTTTCTTACATAGGTAAAAATTATTTACAGATAATACACGCGCGTATACGTTGCGATCACAATGCTCAGTGGTGCAAGTCGAGCAGTCTCCTTTACCCTGTTTCCGTCTGGATCTGAGAAATCGCTCGATCGTGTACCACCTGTATCAGTCGTTATAATTATTATTATTTTTTTTTCTTCTTTTATGCTCGAATTCGGCCTCGACTGCGGAGGCTGGACGAAAACTACGTACTAGAACTAAAGGCGAGAAAAATCATTCTAAACGAGTGAGTTTGTTCTTTTTTTTTCATTTTCCTTCCTACGTAATTGCGCGTATCTTACAAAGTAATAAGTTTTTCTCCGTTGACCATGGGTGAAGCCATATTATAACGTTTATGACTCTTTCCAGCGCTTTTCCATGCTCAGGAATTACATATCAAATAAATTAAGGCTCCTGTTATCTCTCTGATATTTGCCGGCACAAAAGTTACGCTTAAGTACGCAAAATCTTCGTCAACAAAACTAAACTTTGCTTGTCGATTATTATGATAACAAAATTAAAAAAAAATAAAGGAAATGAAACAAAAATTAATCCGAAGAAAAACTAAAAAATACAGTTTTAAAAGCAATTCTGCATCTTTGAAATTCGTCCGGTGAAAAGAAACGCTTGAATTTTTAACAATACTTTCAGCGGACAAACATCTTCTTACTCCGTATTTATACATGTATTAGTAAATTAAACTAAATGAACGATACTAAATATAATAAAAATAGTAGTATGTATATATTTGCTTTTATGTATATATACTTAAATATTTATGCACTTTGTTGTTGTTGTATGTATACGTTTATGTATATTATATATAAAATAATGGAACATCGGCAATAAAACGTAGTCTACATAAATTACAGATTCGAAGAATTTAACCCGGGGCGGGGAAAAGAAAGAGGAAACTCCAGCGCGAGCACTCGTAGCACGAACCTGCGGGTCTCACGCACTCTCGGATGATGCGTGACCGCTCTGTTCAGCTCGATTTACCTCCCTCTCTTATTTTTATCTACTCTCTCTCTCTCTCTCTCATTCTTTCTTTGCTAACTTGACGGCCCGTTTGACGGATCACAATGAAGCTTAAAGCTATATTCTCACAGTGTCATATGTGGCAAATCGTACGTGCATTAGCTTTCCTCGTGAAATGCAATACTCTCTCTTTCTCTGTTTCTCGTATAGATCGGTATTGACGCCGACGCTGCTTCCCCACGCTGCTGTCGCTGCCGCTGTTATGCGCACGGCTGCACGTGTGCATAGATGATGTATCGTTCTATATGTAGAATCCGGCTCGAGCGGACCTGCTCTCACGGGGAAGAAGCGTCTTAAGACATGCCGCCCTTCGACATCATCCGCACGGTGTTCTTCAGGGCTTGTCTCTTGTTGCAGAACCAGATCCTAATTACCTCGCGGTCGTAGCCCAGTTGCTGCGCCAGCGCTGTTATTTCATTTCCTGGAACAGATGGACAGCTTATTTAATATTTCGTCGTCGTCGCCGTGGCGCTATAATGCTCGAGTGAGCCGACTCGTCTTCCAAACGCTCTACGCTGTCGGCGATAACGATTTCCGCGACTCGAAGACAATAACGTCGGTTTAATAAATAAAAAAGAAAAAGAAAAAGAAAATAATGAAATCGTTGAAAAAGATGAAGACGTGGGAGATGCGCGTATACAGCGGTGGATTAAGAGGGACTTACCGGAAGGATGCGTGTTCCTGTCGAAATGCGCGTTAAGCAGCTCGAGGGCCTGGGGCGTGAAGGAGGTTCGCCGCTTCCGCTTTTTGCTAGGCTCGACGCCGATGAAATCCGTCAGGTGGTTGGCCCCGCTCTTGTACCTGTAATCATACGCACTACTCTCAGTTGAAAGCTGCTTACCCTTGCCGACCGTCTCTCGCCCTCGAACAATTCCACCCCCGTAGTCGCAACCGACACTTTCGCCACGTGCCGCGGGCGCGAGCAAACGCTCTCATCTCGCTAATTATCTCTCTACGGCTTATCACTGCCCTGTTTGTATCGCTCGGAATGAGAACGAAACTAGAGAGGGGAATATCCCGGCAGCCTCGGTCATATCCCCAATTGGACGAGAGAGTCAATTGGCGAATCGTCATTTTTATTGCAACTCATCCGCGCCGGAAGAGCTGCCTCTCCGCGCGTGCCTCTGCTGTTGGCCGGCGCTGACGCTTTCCCATTAAAATATTTGGCAGGGCCGCGGCCGGCGCGCTCTGGCCGACTTTTCCGCCGATTGGATTGAAAAGCGTAAAACAGTTTGCAGCCGCAGAGAGAAAAAGAGAGAGAGAGAGAAAGAGCGGCAGATATAACCAAGCGACGCATTACTCCATTACGATCAAAAATACAATTACGAGTGTGCAGCCCCGTGAGTATATAGCGCCAGAGCCAAAATCGTCACACTCTCCTTCGCATATACCGCGATTATTCTTGTGCAGTTGCGCCGAACGACTGCTTCACCTCGCGTATTTGTCACGGGGAGAAAGAAAGACATAGCGACGCGAGGCATTACGGCGAATGGAAAGATGAGGGGGGGGGGATGTATAGGGGGCTAGGGAGAAGGGCGCACGGCTTAATAACAAAGCTATGCGGATATGTCGGTCAGTTTGGAGACATATTGCCAGCTCGTGCTCTATTCCGTATAACGCCGGAATATTAAGCATAATCTCTTGCTGCTGCGGACGGGGAGAGAGAGAGAGAGGAGTGGAGTCGCGGTGACAGCAGCACGTCGCCGTACAGCGAATCGACTCGCGCGCCTCGGCCACGTTTCCTCTGCTCTGTTTAACTCTTTTTCTCTCTCTCTCTCCCTCTCTTTTGCTACGGAATTACGAGAGGGGCCAGGGCAAGCAGTACGCCGGTTAAAATTTATGTTTTTAATTTAACTCCGAATGACCAACTGTCGAGCGCCGCTGCAAGAGAAAGAAGAGTAGGCGGAGGAGGAGGAGAAGAAGAACGAGGCCGAGCTTGAGAGAGGGAGAGAGAGAAAAAGGGGGAGAGGGCTACGATCGGCTGAGCCCGGGGAAAAAGCACAGCGCGAAATTAGCATCGCGCAGTGATATTTCGTCGAATCCGCGAAAACAATATGCTAATGGAGAAGAGAGAGAGAGAGAGAGAGAGAGAGAGAGAGTCGGACGGCAATATATAGTGGCGCGGCCGTTTTTCGCCCAGCAGCTCTACTCTCTGCTCTTGCTCTCTTCCTCTCTTTCTATCTCGTAGGAGTGGTGTATAACGTCAGTCCAACGGAGAAAGAGAGAAAGAGAAAAAGGGGCACGAGGGGGAGAAGGTGACGGGAGGGGCGGGTGGACGGGGAAAAAAGAGAAAATTGAATGGGCCGCGGAAAGATGGGTGACGGATGTATCGGGTAATGCAATTAATGCACGGCCTCGCTGGATATTGAAAGGGCTCATATTTTAATTAAATGCAGTAGTGATATTATTGATTTATGCGCCCGGTACATAACTTATTTTTTTCGTTTATTTTATTTATCTGCGCACGTACATATACGCGCCCGCGCGCGCACGAGTGTAGGTAGAGAGAGAGAGAGGGACGCGAGAGCTGCACAAAAATATATAACGTTTTTAATTTTCATTCGAAAAAACATGACCGGTTTAATGAGAAAAGGTTAATACGGCATTTACGCCGGCCTGGGGGATGAAGAGGAGGAAAAAAAAAACGAGCGAGCCGGACGAGGAGGAGGAGGTGGGCAATCGATACCGGCGAAAAATAAACGAACAATATACTCTCAACTGATTATTCGACGAAATATTTGTTTTCTCCCAAATTCTTTTATAAAATATGATAACGGTGGAAAAAAATATTTTTAATTTTTCTTTCGCTCGAATGAAAATAATAATAAAAAAAAATAAAAACACGAACAAACGCAGCGTTCTTTTTCGACATCGTTATACTTTGGCCGACTAATTCTAAACAATAAAACAACAGAGCTGTAAAAAAAGACAGTCGAAACTTTTAAATTCGAGTAATGAGAGAAGGGTGAGCAGGAGGGTAGGTGGGGGGGATGAAGAAAGAAAAGGATCGTACGCGGTAGTAAACGTCCGGCTAATGCAGCGAAGGAGCCAAGGAAAAATACAAGTAAAGAGCCAAGATAAGCGAGAGCGGCTATATAGAAGAGAGCACCGACGGTGGCTACGGAGAGGGGAGGGGAAACGAAGGAAGTGCCAGAGGCGAAAGAGGAGAGAAGGAGCCAAAGCCAAGGCGAGAAGAAGAAGGAGCGCCGTAGGAGAAGGAGGACAGCGCTAGTAGTATTAGCAGTAGTAGTAGTAGGTGGAATGAGGCGAGGAGGAAGAGGAGGAGATGGGGGGGGGGGGCAGGCACATCAGAAACCTGATTTTAATTAGTCCACAGTTTAATTACTCAGCAGATAAATCGCGCACGTGCGGCGCATAAAGCAGCCGCTTTCATTTTTCCGCGGCGCGCGACGCGCCAGCCTTCCTCCCTCTCTAACCCCCCCCCCTACCCCCCTCTATCCTCCCGTGGCCCCCGAGAGTCGTCGCTGTGTGTGTGTGTGTCTTTCGCCGAGTCGGCTCGGCGAGATTACGCGAGCGGCCTGCACCGGCGGCCATGTGCGCCGCGGAGGTGGCTTAGACGTCGTTCGAGGAATGCTGCGGCTCCTCCTGCCGCCGCACTTTACGGCATCCAGTTGCCACGATTATTCGCTCTTTCTCGGCTCGGCTTTCCACGCCCCTCTTAACCCCCCCCCCCTGCATGCTCATCCCGTCCTTCATTTATATATCTCTCTTTCTCTTTGTCCCATTTATTGTTTTGCCGAATTATGGTTCGTATCAACTCACTCGGTCGAATTTGATTTATTTGAAGAAAGAACAACTCGCGATAAATCATGGGAAGACGGAGCAAAGTAACGAATCGCTCGATTATTTGACATCGGTAGCAGCCGGAACTGGCAAGGTATATAAGAGTCTGCAAGGGAAGTTCGCTATAAAGCGTGCTCGGAGCGAGCGTGACGGATCCAGGGCGAATCGTCCCGCTCGCGCCCTTTCCGATCTAAATGTGTCCGCTCTCTCTCTCTCTCTCTCTCTCTCTCTCTCTCTCTCTCTCTCTCTCTCTCTCCCTTGGCCCTCCGGCTTTAATGTACCGCTCGCTGCCCGAAATGTTCTTTTTTTTTAATACCTATTTATTCGAAGACGTATACCTCGAGCTTTTGAAGTAGCTCAGAAGCTAAGGCTTTCCCTCTGTGATGTGCACGGGCTTTGAAGTGCATGAAGCGCCTCGAGTTTCACAATCGCGCGTTTATATACCCCCTCCATGGACGCGGGCCGATATAAACTGTTATACCTCGAGATATATTTATGATTCAAGACTCGTTTCGAACTCGCTACATATACGTGCGCGCGTGTGTATATATACACCGAAAAATCGGTATGTGTTTCGATTTGAGATAACACGAGGTGATAGCGATTCCAATAATGTCAGCCGATAATTTCAATATTAATAAATTTAAAAACGATTAAAATTTTTAATGACTCCGACTGAGACTCGCGGGCAAGAGGGCGCGAGTACGCGCGCGTAAGAGAGAGAGAGCAAGAGACTTCTAGGAAAATTAATTTAGCGGCAAAGCCAATTAAAAGAAGTGTAACTGTAAAGTCGCGCTAATTAAAGTCTATAAATACTCGTTATATTTTATGAAGTGGATAGCCGCTTGCGCGCGCGTGCCCCTCGTCGTATAAGGCCGAGAGAAAAGAAGTACGCGAGCCCGCTGCGTGTGTATACCCTCCCCTAATTGAGTTTGTACTTACTAAAATCAAATAAGCATATTTTATCGTGTTTGCAGAGATGGGCCAGTCTGTGTGTGTGTAGCAGGCTATAAGCCCAACGCGCACTTGTAAATACTTAAGCACGGGAGTCGAAAGAACGCGGGGCATCGAATTTATCGAGCATAAGCCGCGGAAGAGAGCCTCCGCGCGCGGTTTCTCCTTATCTCCTTCTCCTCTTCTACACCACTCCCCCCCCCCTCTCTCTCGGTCTTGCTCGTTTTCCTTTTTCCCCCCTCCCGCAGGCCCGTCGAGAGAGCAGGGCTGCCGCGTTCATAATCAGCATCAGGCCGATATTTATGACGGCCACGGATCCGCAATTAATCGAGCGGATTCAATTAGCGCATCACCAATTAATATCGCCCGCGCGCTTCGGCTCGCGAAGGAAGGCCGCCAGGGACAGAAAGTTGATCTCGCTCCAGCCCCTCTCTTTCTCTCTTTCGCGTGGCGATCGGCGCGGGAGCCGCTGTTACACGCTCACGGGCTCTCTTTCACTTTTCTCCCCGGCTAATTGACGAGAAATTGGACTGCGCGTGTAGCTATCGGGAGAGCCGAGCTTAGATTTAATGCAAATGCACTTTTGCGATGGAGAATACAAGGCCGCTGAGGCTTCTTCTCTCCACTTCATTTACGCGCTCGTTCTCCATTTCGATTATTTATGCCGATTTGTCGTGGCTAGGCGATGTATGTCGCCCCATTGAACATGAAGAAAAGCTCGACTCACCTATCTTCGGCTTCCTTCATCCACGTCTCCAGTACGGGCTTGATTTTTACGGCGCTCTTCGGCGTTATATCGAGCTTCTCGAACCTAAAGGGAAAAAATTCAATTTTTTTCTTTTAATATATCGCTTTGATGTTTGTGTTTTATTTCGTTAGTTTGAAAAGAGTTGATTTTGTTTTTTTTTTAAATCAGGATGCGATAGTGATAGTTTTAAAACAGCAAAAGTCGATTTTTGTCATTTTGTTCCCTGCTAAAAATAATCAGGTGAGATCTCACCTGAGATCTCAGGTGAGATCTCAGGTGACGTTTTGACTAGAGATCTCAGCTGAGACCCTAAAATGAAA
>JAPYYQ010001144.1:0-39124 GCA_030522585.1 Anagyrus pseudococci | reverse complement strand
TTAAGTGCTATTAAAGGAAATAATAAACAATATGATAGTTGCTTTGTAACAGTGATTTCTGATATATACCTATATATTGGTAAAGAGCCACCTTAAAAAAAACAAACAAACAAATCAGCATCAACGTTTAATAATTGCTCATCGTACAATTGAAATAAAGGTGGGGGGGGGGGAGGAAAGATCGACATGTACAAAGTACACGGGCGTACTTTGGAATCATGTAAGAAAGGAATCATATTAAAAAGGAAAGAAAATAATGAATCCCATGCAGAGAGTGTCTTGCAAGAAAAAGCTTGGAAGAGAAAGAGGTAGAATAAGGAAAAAAAGAAGGGGGAGGGGAAAGCCGCATGCACGAGGAAATCTCAGGTGCGCCACGTATCTCCAGACTCGGAACGCACTTTTCTCACGGCAGCCAGTGGTTGAGGCGCCGGGAGAAATGGGGGAGAGCCGGACACGATCTCTCGGTCGTTCTGTCGAAAAAAAAACGGGGCACACAAGGCGGCGGCAATAGTAGCAACAGCGGCGGCGGTGGCGGCAGTAGGAGCAGGAGCGTGCGTGCCAGGCTACGTTACGACAATCGTTCGCCGTGGGACCGTTATCGCTCGAGCGAGAAAGAGAGCTTGTCGGATAAAGCAAGGGGAGGGCAATAGCGCGCCGGAGCTTGCCGCGTAATCGCGCGCTCGTCAATGCCGGACCCCGCGCGCCCTCGCCCATTGTCTCTGTGCCTGTGCCTCTGTGTGTATCGAGAGAGAGAGAGAGAGAGAGAGAGAGAGATTTACGTCGGCCGGCCGTCGTGCCCGCGGTGTTAATAATAGCTCTGCTCGCGTTTCTTACATTTCCTGCCCACAGGACATACGCCTCTTGCAGATGAAGTTTGCTTCTTTCTTCCACGATTTTCTTTTTCATTAACGCGTACTAGTCATTTTTGCGAAATTTTCAATTTCTCTCTTGTTTTAGGAAATTAATCTGCAATTTTAAAGATTTATACGCCACTAAATCAGGCGGAAAATAGGAAAAAAACTTCAAATGAATTCTTTTATTTGACGATAAAGCGCATGTATTGGTAAGAAATGAGATAAGAATTATTTATACATCTTGCGCTTAAAACTTGTGTCTGACACAATCCGGCTATTATCTACTTACGTAGTTTTCTAACGTCGAAATATATTAGACAGTGGCCTGAATAGAGTAAAGGTTATACAGCTTGTAGAGTAAAAGCATTTAATTAGGCTCATCGATAAGCGTACGTTTTATGAGCGGTAAAATTATAGCATTTTGCCAACAAACAAATTCTCCCGTTTCACCACGAAATCATTGAATAATCCCTTTGGAAAAAGAAAAAAAGCAATTCAGACAGGATTGATTTGACTGGAGGAATTTGAGGAGCGTGTAACGGAAGCGATCTCCCAAATCCTCGGGGAAAAAACATTGTTTAGGAAGGGGGGATTGCAAGCTGGCGAGTCTCGGAGAAACAAAGAGCAGAAGCGTCAGGGTTTTGAGGGCTTAATAAGCGTGTAATGAAAGCACGCGAGTAGACTACTCGAGTTGCCGCGCTCCGGAATTCTCGCGCAGGTCCGATAGACTTTCCAGGCAACATCCACCGTTTCCTTTCATTGTCGTCCAAGCCACGGCTGGGGGAGGCTACAGACAAATGGAAGGATATCGCGCGGCTAATAACCCAAGCCCAGGCTACGTGTATACTTGGCCAGGCGCGCTTGGCCAATCGCTTTCGTCTATGCCAAAGCCTTTCTCCAGCCGCTCTAGCGGCTTCCATCTCTATCGAAGCTAGTAAGCGTATGTAGTCGAGCAGGCTCCAGTCAGACCGAAGGAAGCTTGCGGAAAAGCAATACCGGGAGGCTAGAGGTGTTTTCCACCGACGTCTCTTCTCTTCTGGCTGCCTGCTAAAACGCAACTCCTTACCTCTGACAGCTAGATAAATATCCTTACTCTACTCTTTACTTTTTTTCAAATATTCATTTAACGCAATGCTTACGTTAAATTTCACAAAGTAGTCAATGTTAGTTTAAGCAAACCTTCCTCAAGCTTCTCTTTTTGCTATACTTGTGCATGTATCCGAAGGAAGAAAATATCACTTCCGGCGCCGGCGGAGCAGCAGTCTCTAGAACAACTCCGCAGCCGGAACATAAGTCTTGCTCCCCAGTGCAACAGAAGAGGGCAGAGAGGCCGCTGACCGTAGGGGCCTCTGAGCGAAGGTCAGCCAGCTTTCCTCCCGCGCGAGCTCACCTCCCTCGGGCGGACTCTCTCGTTTTACTCGTTTCTTTACTGGGGATGCTTGCCTCGTCCGCTTACTCTCTCGACTGTTTATAAATAGCTTTATCTCGCTGGGACGCGGGCGAGTTGTGCTGCGGCGATAATGCGAAATTTATGGCGCGAAATCGAGGCGGCCCAGCGCTAAGGGATGCCTTATTTTTCCTCCCGATATCCTCCTTTTATTCGCAGCCCCGAGCTGCTTTTCTGCCCGACGATTTATGAGTTTCCCTCCCCCTGCCAAAGAGTTTAAGCTGCTAGTTTTATTTCGCACTGGCCAAGGAGAGAATTATTATTTTGCTGGGATTCGATATGCAGATGAGCTTCGAGGGGACATACACGGGGATCCATAGCTCGTGAATATATTACATGTTGACTCCGCGTTTGTTTGTTTTTTTATCATTTCTCTTTTTTCTTATGGAGTAAGCTAACTTGTAAATGGAATCGAGGTAAATTATCGATAGATTAAAATTAATTGGGGATAAATAACAATTTTTTTAAATCGGAGTGTTTCGTTTTTTGCTGCATTTTTTAAAAACGACAAGCTTTTTTTGAAAACAATCATTCTGAGCAAATCGTGTCTTAACACCTGCGTTACATTTTTCAATTTAATAAATGGTACTTTTCATTAATTCAAGATTTTAACTTTGTAATTAGGGGAAAAAGAGGGTAGCAACAATTTTATCTCGCATTCTTTGAGCTTATTCACCGTATATTTATCCGGCAACATTGATTTCGCCACGCACGTCTTATTTTCAAAAGGGAGAAAATGTATTAATAACCATGAGAACGTGTATTTATCAAGAATACATTTTTACAAAGAGGCTCTGTGTGTGTGTGTGTGTGTGTGTGTGTTTGTGTGTGTGTGTGTGTGTGTGTGTGTGTGTGTGTGTGTGTGTGTGTGAGCGAGAGAGAGAGAGAGAGCGAGTTTCGCGAAAAATTTTAGTGAGCCCAAGCAAAGGAAAAAAAATAGACTTGGGTGTATACACGCCAGCGAGCGCACGCGCGCGCCGTGTAATTATCGAAAGCCATCTAGTGTTAGTACGTGGCGCGCATTTTTAACAGCGTAATAATATAACCCAGCTCTTTCTATGCCGCTATGAAAGCACCAAAACGTGTTATTTTCATTGCATCACACAGCACCAACTCATATTCGTATCCGGCAAAAAACAATTTTTTCTTTCCCCAAATTTGTTACTTTGGCCTCTCGGCTTATCAATAACGAGGAAGCAAGTACCCATTGTCGTAAAGTTTAACGATTTTCAAATAAATTATTACACGAGCATTAGGTTAAAAAAATCTTGATGCCGAATATCACAATATTTCTTAGAGACGATAATATCGATGCTCTTAGAATTTGGAAGTTATTGCTCGTTAATAACATGCGCGAGCATCGCAACCGTTACAGTATGTAATCATCGTTTAAATTAACCACCATACGAAAGTTTAAGTGACTTTTAAGCGCAGAAGAAATACGAGTAGATAATGTAACATTCATTTCAATTTAAAGGGAGCAGGACTTATGGATATTTTATTGCATTTTAATGAAAATACACGATTTGTTTATTTAAAAAGGAAAAAAAAAGCTTGAAACGTTTATGTCACCCATTGGTTTGGTAATAAAAATTACCATCGGTTACGTTTCTAAACGCGTAGAATGGGCCTATAAAAATATTTCCAGGCCCGCAAGTGAAGAAAAAAAGAGTTTTAAAAAGCCAATCAACAGTCAACAACGTCCTGTTTGTATAAAAAGCCGGATATATTCACGACCTCACAAGGCATCGAGATGACTGTTCTTTTTCTGGTCATTACGAAAGTGAAAGTGCTAAAATTTTGACAGGCTTTGCCTATCGATCAAGACGTGACGATAACTTCAAGGATCGAGCGTAAAAAAAACGCCTGGTTACGTCGGCCAACTCTATCAATCCTTGATGAAAGATCCCGACGCTGGCAGCGCAATGATTTTTAAATACAATATAAAAATAAATAAATTCTCATGAGTCAGTTTAAATGTTCATCTTTTGTGCTATTTTTTCTTAATTATCTGTTGCAGGTTGACTATATGCGATGCTTCTATGCAGGCCATTAGCCTTTTTGACAATTCAATCGATAAATGAATGACGACGAAGCCGAGGTAACAGATTTTATTAATTCTAGCGACGAAAAATTCTAGTAGGCGATCGATATCCGTTATTAATTGAATTTTAATTACCTTATTACGTGTACTTTATCGTACTTATATAAAACGTTAGAAATCGAAATTTTTTTTCACGAAAATGGGTCAATTAAAATTTAACACTTACGCTTGTTATATCAGAAATGCAAGCACCGAGCGATTTCGCGAAAGTATTTTCCCGAAAAATAATAAATACCAATTTAAAAGGCCCATAAAGCGAAGGTAAAGGGTCCCCCTGGACTTATTACCAGCAGCCTGTGCATTTTCACACAATCGATTTTTAAAAATCCCCCAATTTATTCAGCATTGACAGACGCATGCACAGATGTATCCTCCGAGTGCATGTAGCACTCGGCTCTAACAACGCATTATCTGTACAATCGTGCGACCTTGATAAAGTTACTTCTCGAGCTGTTTACTCAAAAAGAAAGAGAAAAAGGGTATTCAAATAAAGACTGAAGCCCAAGCCCCTCTGTATTTATAGGCCAACACGAGTCGAGAGAGCAACGCACGATTTTCCAGGCTTGGTTAATGTAATCTCGCGTCGGCACCTCTTAGATACGAGCAATTTACGATCCGCCGCTCGCCGTTATTAATTCGAGCTCCATACGAGCCCCGCGCCTTGGCTCCGTATTACACTCAGCCCAGCCACCGGGGAGCTCGGTATTTCGCTATCTCTCTTTCTCGCTCGGGCGAGAGTGCGCCTGGCCTTGAGTGGCAAGATTTTCGAAAGTACCGCAACAAAGTCAATTCGCCCGGGCTCTCCATCAAACGCCTCTTGTAATGCAGGATCCGCGTAAAAATCCGCCGGCAGTTAGCAGCCCTTGGCCAACCCCCCGGCGAGCGGGCTCGTCCTACGACTAGCCGATCCTTTCCTCTCCACCGTCTCGTAACACACACACACACACATACACAGCTGCCGCGCGCTGCAATTGCCTTTTTAATGGACCCAATTTGAAAAATACTTTGAATCATCTAATGACTAACCAATTTCTACGATTGCAACCGGCTGGATGTAGACATCTGGGCTTGGCTGCTAGATATATTCCAGTCGGTGGCTCTACACACCGCGAGAGCGGAGCCAGGGGCCGGAGTAATCCCTACGTTACAGGAGCAAATGAGTGTCTTTGGGGCGAGAAAAAAGCTGTGAGAAAAGTCGCGAGGAACGCCGAGATGGATTAATGCCTCCTGGGAATTTGACTATAACGCTACTGATACAGCGACAAAGACGGTGTTTGATTTCGTACAAGTTGTATGCTGTGTGTCGTTTTTCATGCCGGCCTATATGCTGTCGGGCGGACGAGACAAGCTGCCGAGGGATTTAAAAAAAAAAACAGGCGCTTCGGGGATATTAATTACAGTCGTATGTACTTGGTTGGAATGTATATGGCGCCTAGGCTGAAATTAATTGCTCGAGCAATTGATAGTTTTCTTCAATTCCGTTTAAAAGCTGGGCAAACGCAAGCTTTTAATTTTTTCAATATTATCATTCCTAAGCTACGCGCCAATTGATATTGGCTTTATGCTAACTGCTTCGCACCCGAAAGAATGCATTTGTCAAAAAGTTGAATAACTTGGCGCCAACTTGTAGTACAGCGGCCGTTTAAACACGGCACGTACAAAGCGACTCAATACCAAATGTAAAATCGTTGGAGCAGGCGCGTGCTCGTTATTTCCCGGGTAATAATAAACCTCGCCAGACTCCTTAACATTCCGCAGGCTCGAGCGGCTCTTAATCGGTTGGGTAAAAAAATTTTCCTCTCCTTACTCAAATATTGTCCTTTGAAAAAATTCAAATAATCCGATCGCGCAACAATGCAGTATAGTGAAAGTGCATAGAGAAAATCAAATGAAAATCAAATGAAATGAAACATGGAAATTACGAATAGAGGAGGTGGAGGAGTATTTAGAATTTCATGGAGGAGAAGGAATCCGGCCGGCGCTTAGGAGGTGAGGAAACGAGGAGGAGGAGGTGGGCCGAGAGAGCCCGAGTGCCGGCGACGTTGCACCGTCGGCAGAGGAGAAAGATGCCCAGCGTAAGCAAGCAGCAGCAGCAGCAGCGCCGGCGGCATAAGCGAGCGTAGCAGAGAAAAGGGGGGCGGGCAGAGGGGAGAGGGAGACGGGCGGAGACGCACTCTTACCGGCAAGGTTGGCCGCCGTCGGGTGCCTGGCGGGCTCAGTAGTCTCACGGCTGCCTTCTCGCGAGGAGGTTGGCGAACCCGCGAGCCGAGAGAGTACACGCGAGAGCGAGGCCTGTCGGACTGTCGCGCGCGGGTGAGCGGCGCCGCATGTGCTGCATGCTATCTTTCTCGCTCTCCTTCCCTTTCCCAGTCACTTTCTGTCTTTCTCTCTCTCTCTCTCTCTCTCTCTCTCTCTCTCTCTCTCTCTCTCAGAATCACGTCTAGAGCGCAGCTGTCGACTGCAGCAGCCTTCCTTTCGGCACTGGAGAATCAGCCGGTCGATCGGCTGCTCCGAGAAAAGTGCCCGCGACGACATCCGGGATAGTCTAGGGGAGGGCGCCCTCTTGAGGTTTCGCGCGAGCAGTGCTTACTCTCCGATCGGTGTACACACGCGGTTTTTAGCGCTAACAATACTCTGTTATGAATATGGAAATTGAGCAAACCGCCTGGCCGCTGCTGCTCGCTCTCGGTGCATAATAAACTTTCCAATTCCATTCGGATAAAAGTTGTTGTCTATAGGATATAGACACTCGGCGAGATAAGTTCGGACGGGGAGGTCCGCTAGGAGTCTTGAGCAACGCTCCAAATTTAAGCCGAAGAGATTGCTTTTGAAGACCGCTAGTGCTGATGACTGTTTGCCTGGCTCCTGAAGTATCCGAAATATCGTTACAAGTGGCATGAGATATCGGTAAAAAGCTGCTAGTGCCGGTAGTTTGAACGTCCTGAAGAAGCGGGAAAAATCGGTATAGAACAAGTGAGAGGATCGATCGCAAGGAAAACATGCGTCTTAAGAACGCCCGGCTGATGAAACGTGGTGGCTAGTCGACGAGTCGACCAAAGAAAGCAAAGCTTTAAAATCGAGTGAAGCAGGAAGATCGGGGGAGCACGCTGAGGTAGCCATAGGCCCGGCCGAAAGGTGGAGGAGTCGGTAAATCGGCGGCGTCGGCGGCGCGACGACGACGGCCCATACGACACTGAGGACGTCGCGGCTCTTAGCTGCCGGTGAGTGAAAGCACATAGACAATCCTACAGGCTTGCACACATCCACCAGCCCGGGAGGCAGCGGCTCCTCCCAATTTTCCTTAATCACTGCGCGCCTCGTTACGCTCGCCCTCCCCCCGCGCCCGCAAGCTGATCGATGATGTAAAGAGCCGCGGCGGAGGGGGGGAGCTTATGAAAGCACGATTTTGAAATGCGATGCGAGACACGCGGCTTTCGACACGCGCTAGCTCGCCTCTTGCTCGGAATTGTTAAGGCATCGGCGCCCAACCGATCATCGCCCTGCTTCCGGTTGCCTCCAATGATCGCTTGCTCTACGTTTGCAACCGAGAGAATATTGATGGAGAATCGGGGAGATTTACGGGGCTAGCTGCTTCTTCCTCGGATGGGCCAACAAGCTTTCAGAAGGAAAGTTATTTAAACAAGCTTTTCCATAACTCAATTTGCGAGGTGCATTACTTACCGAGAATTAGATTATCCTGTTATTTATTATTACGTAGCTGGCTAACGGGAAAATTAAAAAAAAGCTCGCAACTTTCACTGTAAAACTATCATTTATACGCGTCGAGGGCAGGGGAGGGAGGCGAAGGGAAAGAAGAAATGCTAATCCGTAACTTTAAAGGATACTCAGCCGCCGCAACGAGTTTTCATTAAAAAATTTCCAAGGTTTCCGCGTTGCCTTGTTTCATTGTATCAGAAAATATCAATGAACTCATTATTCCTTCAAACCGACTCAGCCCTTTTTTTCGCTCCCGAAAAATTGAGGAAAAAAAATCTTTGCTTTCGCTATTTAGCCAGTCAAACATTCATTTCCTACCGAGCCAAATCAATTGGCTCGCGCTTACCTAGTCTTCCGATAAGCCAGATCCATTATTAAGCGCAAATATGCCGATAAATCATGAAAGCGCATAGCTTTATGCGCAGGAGACCATACGCGCGTACACAATTGAACAATGCCGCGAAATTCTTGCGGACGAGTATACATACCGAATAGCCGGCCGAATTAACGTTAATTAGCCGGGCGATATTAGCTCCGCGACGGAAGTACAATCGAGCCCCCTGACCCCCTCCCCCTCCTCCCACTATCCTCGCACAAATTGGACCAGCGTTTCGCTAAGGATCTCCATGTGCAAAGCCGAGATTGCACAAGCTCGCGGATAAAGAGCCGAGTAGATAAAAAAAAACTTGTTCTGAGGTCGTTTGATAGGGATCGAAAAGGTCGAGAAGACTCGGAATAGGAGCTGTCGCACCTGTTACTCCGGTACTGAGGAACTGTGCGAAGATTTCGATTTCGATACTGCGCTAGTCCGCCTGGCCTCCCTCGAAGTCGGAGACGACTGTCTACGGCTCTGACACTACGCCTTTATGTCGTATTGAACCACATTAAGTGAATACTTAATTCGAGAAAAGAGGGATGAGAGGGGAAAGATGAAAAATCGCTGTTAACGATCTACGACTACTATCGATAAACAATTTATGAGATAATGAACTAGACGCTGAAAAGTCAATTTATTACTGGGAACCTTTGATTATTAACTGTGCAATTGGCTACGTTTCTCTTTTTTCTTTTTTTTTTGTTTGGTGGAAAAAGCCATGTGTCGATGTCCTTGGCGATGACAAGACAAAAGATCGCAAAGACTTACGGAAATCCTGTTACTTAAACGGGAAAAAGATCTTTTAAGAAAATGGCTAAGCCTATAGATTTAAGTTGAAAGGTGGGTTACGTTGAGAATCTCGCGAAATTTAACGTTTTCTTTGTTTATCATAAGTTTCTTTATTCAAATTGAATATATTTTTTTTTATATTCGTTAAATTTAAATAGAAAATTAATGAACAATTGCTTATGTTTGTTAGGCTTAGTTCTATTACTAATTGGCAAAATAGCATGTTAGCTTGTATAATCCAATAAATACATGGTTATTGCGTGCAAGACATAATTATTGCAGGCCTAATATAAATTTTTGCTTCCTTTTTATTTCTCCATTGAGCTCTTGCAGTTATATTGCCCGAGAATTACCGAGGAAATAAAGTATATCTTTGAAATTCTCGGGAAAAATTATGTTTTCAAATGAACTTTCTTTCGCGCAACGAAAAATAATTACAAATAAAAAGGCGGGCCGAGGTGGGAAGAATAAAGGAAAAGAAAAGTTAAGGAAGAAACAATCTAAAGTGCTAATCATTTCCTGCACGAGATGAATTTCGACTAGAATAATGTGGCTGTATCAATGAAAATCGAAAGTATAACCGTCAGTCTGACTTTCATTTTTGCCCCGTTGTCGTTTCTTTTTATCGGGGGCTTCGAGCGCAGAGAACAGTCTATTGACCAACTGCTGGCTTAAAGCCAAAAAATCCCCGATTGAATGGCAGCCTGGCCGTTTTTTCCCCTCGTTCAAACAATTACCAGGTGTCTTATTAATTCGCCCCCGCCCCCTTAAGCATAGCGTGCAGAGTAGGGCAAGTATGAAAATTAGACGGATGCCTTGCGCTCCAATGGATCGTCAAGTCACTCATCGTCATCTCTCGCAGCCCGACTAGACGTTAATTCACGAAAGAGCTCCATTCACGGGGCGGCCCTGCGCGCACTCCTCCTCCCCGGTACTGTGCAATCCCGCCAACATAGTATTGAACACTGCTGGAGAACGTCTACCCGTTGGAGCATCTGGCGGCCACAATCTATCGTAAAACCTGTGTCCTTCTCTCGATAAAAGCGCGAGGCATCTAAGCGCTCTTAATTACCTAGCCGCACTACTCGTTATCACATAGTATCTAGTTGCGAATAAAGCAACCGTGACGTTCTTTCGCTTTTTTCATTTCTTTTTTTTTGCTCTTTTTTGAGGGCGACCTTTCTCTGCAGCGGCAATCGTTACGCGTGTCGGACAATTATTTTGCATTTTACCACTTTGTTCCTCTAATTTAGCCGATAGTTTGCGTTGAGATATCCAGCCGGTCGAGGCTGTAAAACCGAGAAAATTCCAAGGCCTGATTTTCTTGGGAATGCGCGGGTATAAGCGCGTAGGAGCCATAAAATTTTATCTGCTTATCGGGAACTCGAGAGTCAGAGAAGCTGTGATGAAAATTCAATTTTTTTGTCCTTAACGAAGTCTTCCGAGGAAGAAATGCTGGGCCGGTGGTTTTATGATTTTTCGGGGAAAAACTTGTGCTTGGCGTATTTTATCTAACTTTTACTGGAGAATGTCCTTGTTATATCCTTGTCTTCATTGCTGATAATAAAATCAGGAAAGTTTTTTTTAAAATTTAATAAGAGTCACTACTGCATGTCCTTTTGTTTGACACTTTACGAGGAATGAAAGAACGGCACATTACGATTTAAATATCAATCGGATTTAGAAAGTAATTTCACAATAATTAGATTTATACGTGAAAAAAGAAAGAAAGAAAGAAAGAAAAAAGACCAGCAACGGTACTCGTACACCAGTCCGTAAGAAAAAAATCAACTAAAATTCTCAAGGCACATTAATCCCCGGACTTTTACAAAATCAAATCCAACCCCATAAATCCTCTTTCAAGACAGCCAAGCCATCATAGATCAAGAAAATTTTTAGCGTCGCTCTGAGAAAAAGAGAGCGAGAGAGAGAGAGAGAGAGAGAGAGAGAGAGAAAAAGAAGCCGGTGCCGCAGGTGCGTGCCCGAGCGTATTTACGTAATTGCGCCAAACCGAGCCGTGCTAATAAGAAAATAGATCATGTAAACGAGCGGGCGAAACGAGCGTGAGGAGGGGAAAGGAAAAAAAGGCGATCCAGAAATTTTCAGCACATTTACGAGCTCAGCCCTCTTTCCTCGTAGACGCGCTTAACGTAAGAGCCTAGCCATTTTCAGGTCGACCGGGGTGGATGGGATAATCCGTGGGGGAAGCAGCTGAACAGCGGCCCCTTGCGAAACCCGGAAAAGCTTCCCCTTGGCTTACCCTTTTACTCGATCTATCGCACATAATCCACAGCGATAGGGCGAACGCACGTCGGCAAGTAGGCATAATTTCCGAGTGGGCGTACGTATCCGAGGGCTACGGGCTTGATTTTCGAATCGAAACACGTAGCCGCGTAAATGGAGCCGAAGCGACTGTGTTTTTAAGGAACAATTAGGCGCAATTTGCGAATGCCGGACTTGCTAGCCGGACAAATTCCACTTGACTGAATTCAACGGGATGCTCGCGGGGCAAGGAGGGGATCACCGGACGTTTTCATAATTTGCATAGCTTTCACGCGTCTTGTGAGCACGTGGGAGTGACTAAGACTGCGACGGGGGAATTTCAACTCTCGTCATTGCTCATTTCCAGTAGTCTACACACGCACGACGACCTCTGCTTTTCTAATTACGCTCTCCCGATTCATTAGATTTAATTGGCTCGATATTGACTCTGGGATAAAGGATGAATTAGAAAGACGTTTGTTAAAGGCATTATTTTGTTGAAACGAAAAAAAATAAATAAATAAACCGAGAACCGAGTCATTGCATAAACAGGAGGAAGAACAGCCAGACTCGCGCGCCAGAGAGAGAGAGAGAGAGAAAGAGAGAGAGAGAGACAATTAAGCGCGTAATCGCAAGAGTCCGGTAAACTCGTTCACCCGCTCCGAGCCATTCGCGAAAGACGCTCGCTGCCCGACGTAACAAGCATGTAACGGCATCCTCTCTCGCGGTTTGGCCATCCACGTAAACAAACGCTCTCGAGCCGAAAAAAAACCTAAAAGCAAAAGGGAAACTCGATATTTGCCCTGAAAATAAGAGAAAAAGAAAACTACGAGGATGCATAATAGTATTGATAGGGTAGAAAAGAGGGGCTGTCGTACTGTCGTTCTGATAAATAGTTTGTCTCTCGAGGCGCAATTTGGCGTCATAGCGATCGAGCAACAGCAGTAGTGGCGGATATATACGTGGCGGCGTGAGTTCATCGAACGTCGAGAGCGTGCACACGTAGGCGCGAGAGCCTACTGCTTGTATATATGTATACAGCCTCGCGACTTTCCCTGCCGGCCGACCTGAGCGCCAGCTGAGAGAGCGAGAGAGACGTGCGGCCGCGCCTCTCCCGTCCACGAGCGTATTTCGCCTTCCCTCCTCCTCCTCTTCCTCCTCCACATCAGGCATTGTTGGAACGCCGGGAAAATGCCAAGCGAAAATGTAGATCGCTGTGGACCGATTTTCTGGTTCCTCTTTTCACCCCGTGCTATATAGCGATCGTCGGCAAAGTGTAACGACGGCTTTTTCCACGCGCTAGAATATAATTGAGATTTAATAAATTTTTTCGTCTTTCGGTCGAGCGACTAATGAGATCGTTTATGAGGATGTGGGGAAATTGTTTTTGTTTAATAGGCTGTGATTGAAAATCGAAAGAGAGTAGAGGGAGAAAGAGAGCGAGAGAGAGAGAGAGAGAGAGAGCTTAATGCCGCTAGGAAAATCCCGTTTAATGCATAAACACGACATTTCTCGGTATTGTGCGGTGACAAAAAAAATATAGGTCAGACTGGAATGCCTTATGGATAGGAAGTGCGGGGACCGGTTTTGGATTTTATTAGTCCGCCGGCTAGTGCCGCTGAATAAGAAGTTTTACTTCAAACTGCATTTATTTACGGGGCTAATTGAAAAGTTTTCTTTCGCTATTTATTGAAGCTATTATTGCGTGTAAGAAGTGTGTTCGAGTTTTCTTTTACATAAGATTTAAGAGTTTTCCTCTGGTACACGCCTAATGCAATAGCCAGGAAAAGACCCGATGAAAATAGTCAAGATATTCTGCTTCATTTTCTCGTGGCGAGGCATATTTTTTAATGCGTATTAACTGAAAAATCTTTCCAAGCCACTTGAAAAGTTTATAAATATTTACTGATAAACAAGCGACAGTCACAGAAAGTTGTATTAAAAACGAGCAAGTTTTATTTGCTTATGAAAAAAATCTCACTTTCATTCGATACAACACTCTGAGTTTGTCCACTTTAAATACAATCCGCCTATGATGCATAACCAGAAGATTAACAATATAAATTCTCATAACGCTTATTCAAAGCGCTTGAAGCTCGGAGTCTGCTCAAAGAGCGTCCATAATTTACGTCAATTTCAATCGGCAGGATAAACTGCACTTCTCGCTCTAGAGCGTCATTCCTTTTTTTCTCTCTCCTCGAAACACTTTCTCTCCGGCGTGCTCTCGGTTTGAGCGATCAAAGTCACGGCACGTCGCGAGAGAAGCGCTCCGATAAATCCCGGAGCGCGCGATGAGTCGGAATCGGCGATCGCGATCTCGGATAAGCTCTCGGCGTAACGATGTGCGGACTTGCAGCGTGTCGAAAGCCTCCCGTCGTCATCGCCATCATCACCATTGCCTCTCCTCTGCTCCTACGGCGTTTTGACGCGAGAGACTTCCCGCGACTTGTAATCGCACTTGATCCACCGTCACGTCTCTTTTCGCAACCGATTTTTTTTCAACTCAACCCGACAGATTTGCGTCTGTGCTTGAGGAGGAATTTTTGGGCTTTTGATGAGAGAGCTTCGCGGAGGTTAGCTCAATTGTCGAATTAACATTTTGGAGAATTAGATTGAGGAGGAATTTGCGGGGAAGAAACATTTTGGCTACACTTCAAAGCCTCAGTTTGTCTTACTCAACTCGACTTTTTCTACTCAATCCTAGAGGCGTTGGCGCCTGCTCCGCTTAACTTTTATATAATTCCAATGCATGAGCATATTTATTTTTTAGTTTGTTTAAGATTAACAACTTGATTGAAATTTAAGTGTAAAATATAAATTTATAAGGATCAACGCGGTCTTTAGCTCGAAATAATTGTAAGTCGGATTTGATAAAAATTTCATATGATGGAAATTTCAGAAATTTTCCAAGTTTTTCGTTAGATAATTTAATAAATAGTTGTCGAACGGTCAATAACGTATATTTTTATATTAATTACACGATGTCTAAAACCAATCGATTAAAATGATCAGTCAAATACAAACTTCAACATTTTTTTCTTCACCCTTGTTTTTTTGTTTTTTAGTACCTCAGTATGCATTTTTTTTTATTAAAATAAAAAATTATCTGTAATTTGGGCTACATTTGAATTTTTAAAAAGCGTTTAAACCGATTTTTGTTTCTTTTTTCAAAATATTTAATATTTACGAAGAATAATAATCTCGAGACTGTTTTACAAAGCAGGAGAGCCGCGAGCAATAAAAACTTGCAACAGTTAAAGCACGAGCAGAGTGCGCGCACCTGCCACGCGCCACAGCAGGGAATACACACGAAAATACATCGAGCCTTTTTCCAGCGCCAACATTTCCAAGCCATTATCCGTTAAACGTCGACTACGCAATACGAAGTTCGTATACTTGTAATTGCAGTTCTAGCACTTTGAGATTATTGCGTCCAACTCGGCTCCATTAGTCGGTCGTTAATATTCAAAATTTTCGCAGATCGTAAAACTCGTTTTTTTCCCTTCTCTGAAACTTGCGTGAAAAGGCGAATAGAGCTTAGCAAGAGAGAGTAAAAAGAGCTGATTTATCTCGATTCCCTAAAGACCATCTCTTCCGTAAGTGACTAGAGTTGGCAAACAGTGGAAACAGAAGTCAAGTGGTAAAAAGGCCACGACGACAAGTGCGAGTTGGCTGACAAATCGGTGGCCTGTTCAGCTGTCGCGGTCCATTGAGTTGCACGCTCTTTTTTTTCTCTTGCTCGACTGAGCGAGCGAGAGTCGCATGGGCGCGGCCCTTTCTCTTGGCTTAAGCGCGACCTGATTGACGTGAACGCGGGTTAAGTGAGAACTGACTCTTTTTAGGGCGTGTAATTTTCGTTGCCGCTGAATTCGGAATGTGTCGAGGGGAAATTTTTGGTGGTCGGAGATTGTGGTCCGAGGGAAAGTTTTAATTTGATGGCCGTTGAGTGATAATGAAATGCGGGAATTGACGAAAGTGTATTAGGGAATGTCGTTTAAACAAGTGCTTCCGTGGTACTTGGCTTAATAATTGTATTTCGTGACCTTTCCAAGTATTTCTGAGTTATCTTAATATTTTTCTTCGAGCTTTTGACATTTTACATTTTTTTTACATAATTTATTTTCATTTGCATGTATGTAAGCAATTAAATTAAAACCCCATTTTTATTGAATCGCGAGGAAAGTAAAGCAAAAAGTTAAATAAAAATTAATTAGCCGCTCGACATTCCATCGTGTACATTAATTAAAATGAAAAAATTGTAATAAAATTTCCGAAAATTCACCAGCAACGTTATAAAATAAAAGCAAAAAAAGTAATGACTGTCGATAAAAATCGAAGGCATCCCAGCAGCTCAAAGCACAAATTTCCCCGGCGAAAAAGAAATATCTGTGAATCGTAAAATCTCCGGTCAAATTAAAAATAATATGTTAATTCAAGCAAGCCTTATGGACTTGCGCAACTCTCTCTCTCTCTCTCTCTCTCTCTCTCTCTCTCTCTCTCTCTCGTATGATTCAATTGATTATTCAACGAATGACGTCGTGACAATCGCAATGAGAGTTTCTCCCCGGTGACCTGCAGCACGCGCTCTTTCGTCTCTCTCCCTCTCGTCTTAGCTGTTTACGTACACAATAAAATTGATCGATCGATCTGCAGCCGTGAAACTTGGAGAGGAAGTTCGCGATGATGCTCGAAGCCGATAAAAAACCGATCGGCCGAGATTCGAGCGCTTTCTTCCTTCTCTTGTCGAGAGGACTCGAAAGTACCAGTGTTTCGTAATCTCTCGATTTCGATTTGGGATTCATTGTTGTTTTGCCCCCACAGGCTTTTGCTATAGACCTCTAACTGGCTGCTATTATTAACGAGTGGCAATACGTTGGTGGCCGAGCTGAAGTCGATGGGAGTGTAACGAGTCGATAATGACGTTAGGATCATAGATTTTCACAGGGCCGCGAGCGGAGACAGTGAGCCGGCGTTGAGATGAGCAAGATTAGCCTGCCGGAGTGACATCTCACTTTCAACATCGATTCAATTCAATAGACTTTCTTTTCCAGCCTGCTGTCTGTATCTCTGTGTTTGTGTGAGCATAAAATGAAAGTTTGTTTTATAGATCGCGAGTATACGTATATAAAAAGCTAATATATCGCTGCTTCTTTAACTTGTTTCTAAGACTATAAAAGAGTAGTCCATCAAATCCATAGTTTACCTATTAAGCAGCGATATTAATCAGCCTTTCTATCCCCAACAGATAGAATCAGTATTAAATATTCATCTCTTATTACTAAACGTTTGATTGTCAGAAAACGAAAAGCAACAATTATAAAATTCATCATGACGCCGACTTTCTTTCGCAAATCAGATTCCAATTACTCTAAAGAACAATAAAACTCGAATAAAACAAGAGCGTCGAAAAATTTAAATTTCACAATTCATCAACTTTTCTTATCGATCTCGAAAACTCGAGGCCAAACCGCCCTCACGACACACAGTCCCCGAGCTTATCTCAGCTCTCTCCCTCGCTCGACGTCTATCCATAATTTCATAAGTTTACGCAACTATATGCACAAGCCGTCGAGCTAGAGCGTAAAGAAAAGGCGTTGAAAAACCACTTGTAAAAGAGGCAGCCCGGGCCTACCCCCGATCGAGATCGATACGCCGATCGGCGGTTTTATCAGCGATCGTTATGTCATACACACAGACTTGCGCTCAGCCACAGAGGGATAGAGAGAGAGAGAGAGGGGGGGGGGGAAGAAAGCCCGTCGTCGACGTGGTCGTCACGTGCACTTAGTCCGTCATAATGATTTACATAACCTGATATATCCAGGGATCCGGGTGTGAGCGAGCGAAAAACCGCCACCTACGTGTGTCCAGCGGTCTAGCCACGCGCGAGCGCTGATAAGACACCGATAGCGCCTGTGCCTCGGCGATTTCGAGGAAAAGCTTTCGTCAGCTGCAACGAGGAGTTATGAGCCGTGCGGGGCTTATAGGTGTCAGCTGGTACAACCTGGACACAGCACCGGCTGGGAATTTTGCGGAGCGTATATATTGCTCTATCGAGAGCCCTGTTGCCTGACTAACTCTGCACTCATGCCCGCGATTGTCTTATTCGGCGGGCTATGCCAACCGACCTTGCAGCTCGTATCGATCTCTACAATCTGAAGAATCGTGTAGTCTCTGTCTCGACGTGCCTGTGCGTGCGTCGTAGAGTGGCGCGAGGCAAAGTTCTTTGTTACCGACCGTCTGCAGCCTGATAATCTAGAGATATTTTGCAGGGGGTCGGAAAAGGCCGCAGCTCCGCAGAAAATCACGGGGCGAAAGAGGTGAAATTTGAGGCGCGCGTGCCAGCGAACCGGTTTTTGGCCCGCATGTTATTCACAGAGCGGCGGCAGGAGCGACTGCTCCCGGTTGGAGCGCAGTCGAGCGCGCGTGTCACTGCTCGGCCGGCAAAAAGCCAAAGCCCCTGTCGCCGCGGCCGAAATGTCGATCAAGCCATTGATAAACGTCAGGCCGAACAAGCTCGGCGTTTAGCCGGCACCGATAACCGGACGCATCGCCGAGGCGCAGAGCTGAGAAAGCGATCGCTGTGGCCAGCTCGGACCTTGAACCGAGCCCTCCGCTCCCACGCTGCCCCCATGCGCAACTCTAAGCTCTTCGGTACATGCAGCGGAGAGGACAGCTCCCCGGGCCCCGCTTCGACAGGCGTAGACACGCTTTCGAGCGGCTTCTTCGGGCTCCTCGGTCTCTTTCCATTCTCCATCTGCCATTTTCGCAAGCCCCAGAGGCTCGCGTAATAAGTCGTTCTTGCGGGATATGTGCGCGCGTAAATCATACAGGTTAACTCCTTCTTTTGGGATACACGTGCGCCAATGGAGAGTCTGACTTATGACCGAGGATGAGTTAAGTCGCGAGCAAGCCTTACTTGGCTTATACGCCGCAGTCGTATATCTTGGAGCTTTTTTATGCTTCCTTGCCTTTGGGAATTTTCAATAGCCCATTTTTTACGCTGCATATTTGTCGATGTACCACATGGTTGTGGGAGAATGCTTGATAATAAACTCGCGCCCGTTGATCAATGCCTTTCGTCAAAAGTTTAAGTTTCATTAGCCATCCGCGCGAATGCTCAAGCTTCAAGTTCAATTTAGTGTGACTGTCGAAAAGGAGATTTCCCAAGAGTTTAACGCGTACGCACGAAAAACGCGTACGTAGCTAATCATGGCCAACTAAATTATCCAGATTACTTCACAAGTAATTATGGTTAAATTAAGACGAGCCTGCAGAAGATTGGGCGGCGAGTAACGCGTGTTCGGCAAGCCCCCCGGTCTATCGCTCAAGGCCTAAACGATCGTTATTCCCCGATATTTATAAATCGTAAAAGCACCGAGTGCATTACGCCAGGTATTATATGAAAATCTCCGGCTCATCCGTATTCTCGCGATCCTTGGAGAAAAGAGCGATCGGGCGCGAGCGGTATGGCGAAAGCGACGGCTTAGAGGCGAGATTTTCGCGCGCGCAATACAGGCGTAGGCGCGAGCAGCTTCGCACAACTTTTTTCCCAGCAGTTATCCTCATTAATTCAAAGCTGCGGATGGTGCAAGAGCCCAGTGGCTGTCTCGTGCATGGCTGGGGCGACTGACCCAGGGCTGTTCTTTTGACTGTGAGCGATTTTGCTGCCGCCGCGACCGCGGGAGAATGCCCATTCCTTACTGCACTTTCTTTTTTTTCTTTTTCACGGCTCTCGAACGAGAGAGAAAGAGACTGTTGCCCGGGTATGTATATACTGTCTCGTAATTGTGGAGAAATTTTTATGCGGCTGCGTTACGGATGTAATTTCCACTGTTATTTCTCGCAAAGTCAAGTGTGTATGGTAATTGTCGATGTATCGGGTGAAATGTTTATTAGTTTTCTTGAGTAATGCTCCTCGTAATAAAAGAGCAAGAATAAAAATAATTCGGCTGGAAGGATGTTTTTTTCTTCGGTTATTTAATAGCGGCCGTGCGTTTAAAGTGCCTCGCATGTTTAGTTTTTCGCAATGGTCTTAATTACACGGATTAATTAATACGTTAATTAATGGACGAAATAAAGCTATAAAACGATGAGATGCTTAGAGTACCCGGGATTTATGAAGATAAATTAATTTACTCGAAAATCTCATTCGGAGAGTGCGCGTTGATCTGGGTGAAATATAGGTGATAAACGACTATTATAGAACTCTATCTATATCGAACTAGGAAGTCTATAAAAGTATCTTAAAATTTGAATAACATCATAAAGTCTTATGGAAATTGGAAACAAAAATGTACATAGTGATTTAGATTTCGAGCCTTACTAAGCATTTCTAAGTAGATTCTGAGACGAGTTTGGCAAGACGCGCGCCGAAATAATTCAAACTTCCACTCATCATATCCTCCTCTACATTTTTCAAATCAGCCCAAAATCCACAGGAAATTCTTGAAAAGAATCATCTTCAAGCACTGGATAAAAGAAAAAGAACGGAAAAAAGAAAAGGAAAGAAAATACTGAAATACTTGAGGTCTCTCTTGCGCGCGTGTCACGAAGCTCTTCCGTATTCTTGATCTTTCTCGGCATAAAAAGTAAAATTTCGTCGGAACGGCTGAAAAGAGGCAAAGAAGCCCGCGATAAATCTCCAACTGCCGCGTCTCCCGACGGCGAAAGCCAGGTGCCATTGCCGACTCTTCCTCCTTACGGCTCTCCCCCCACCTTCCCTTCTCTACTCTCGGCTCCTCTCTGGTCCTCATTAATTTATGTCATCGTTCGTGCAGCGAAATCAGTTGGGCTTTCCCAGCTGCGAAGCTCTGCTCGACATAGCGCGCTCGCGCAAAGAATGTACTCCTCTGCCAACGCTTTTTTTAAAAATTGTAACGACCGACAAAAGAATTGTTCAACTTGACTTATCCTCTACGTCTGATAATAATTCAATTGATGCTTTTTTATCGCTACAATTTTATCGAGGAACAAAGTTTTTCTTAAATTTTTCATTTGCTTTTTTAAAAATCCACGTGTTGCAAGCGTCTAGAGAAAGAGCAGTACGATCGAATAAACAACAGTTGAATGACTTTCATTGTTCTCTTTCTTCCTTATGATCGAAACGATTGCTCTTTAAAACAAGCCGTAGATCCAATTTAATTTGCCCCCCCCCCCAGAACAGTTTCTCAGTTTCATTTAAGCACCTCGCTTTATCCTAGAAAACGAATAAACTCAATTGCAGCCCATTGAAATCATACGCACACACACACACTCACACACAAACTAAATTTCCATTTTTCAATAATCCGCTTCGCCCAAGGCTTAACGAGCCCTATATTACACTCGGCATTATCCGTTTCCGCGTTAAAGTCTCGAGTTAATGACCTCCTTAGAATAATTTCACCGGCACACAGTTGGATGCGTGCAGACACATAACGAGGTGTATCGAAGGGGGAAGCTCTCGAGTTCAATCCACACCTCTAGGCTCTTTCTCATTTCTCCCGCGGCAAAAGCCCTGAGAATGGCAAACACTCGAGAGAGAGAGAGAGAGAGAGAGAGAGAGAGAAGCGCGGACTTCCCTCTTTCATCTCTCTACTTCTCAAGAGAGAAAGAGAGTGGCCGCACGACTCGAGCGGCGTCTGCTCATCCTCGGTATCGTCGTAAATTCAAACTTTACGATCCCTCGCTTTTCTCTCTTTCTCTTTCTGCTTGCCTCTTTCTCAGGCTTGATTTTATATTAGCCTGAGAGCCTGGGTTCTTTTTAAGGTTGAGGGAATGCGCGTAGGCGGCGACATTGATGCAAAAGTCTCAAAGACACATTTGATGCAAGACCGTGAAGGAAATTGTGATCCAAGGAAGAGCGTTGTTGCTGTTTTTTTTTCTTTTTTTTATGGAACGCGCAGGAAACGAGCATTAAATGATAACAATGTGAAAGTTCTGAGCGGAAATAAAGTGGCTTTAATAGCGCTATGGGTGTGTGTATGTGTATGTCGCGTGCTCAAGCGTTGAAATATGAATCTTGGAGAAATGAATTAGTTTGAGGGTGCATGGCGAGCACGAATTGCTTGGGCTTGCGAATATTTAGAATTATAGGTTGTTGCTTCATTCGAATTACGTAAGGTGTATCAATTAATTAACGTTAAATTTTATTCTTTCTCGCTAGCGCATTATAATTGCTGTAATAAATCTGGCGAATTTTTCTGCAAGTTTTGACGAGCATTCACTTAAATTTATTATCCGTATATTTTTGGGCTCTTGGTGAAAACAAATTAAGAGCATCGATAAACTATTAAAAAAATCTCTAAATAATCGTAGAAAAATGTTGAAATATTCTTATGTAGGGGAAATATATTGTTAAGCAGCCCCCCTCCGCCGGCGCAGCAGCAATTTTCGTCGAATGAACTTGCAAAGCTGCCGGAAATCTCCGAAGCGCACACAAGTCAATCGTGTCCCAAAGAGCCGCTCTCGCTAACTCAGCAGGACGTATCGTCGGTAATTTCCTCGCGTGGCTCCCGCACGGCAATCCGCGGCCTCTCGGTCGCGCGCGCGCGCGCCCCGAGTCGTGCCGCGAAAGGGAATAAACTCGAGCGCACACGATCGATCGTTTAGAAAGTTTGGGATGCGCTTTGTAGCCATCCTCGTATTTTACTACGAGCTGGCTTTGCGCAGCATTAAATTACCCGATTTTTCGGCTGGATACCGAGGCGTTGGTCGCGTTGCTCGACGGCTGCGCGCGTTCGACGATTACCGCACGATTATTGCGAGGTAATGCAGTGCATTTTTCACCTGGGCATTAGAGATTGAATTTTAATGACTGCCGGCCCTCACCTTTTAATCGGCTTCGGAGGAAAAAATGTTTTACACGAGGAGGCATTAATCCATTTGGAAAAGTGGCCTTATGTGTTGGGAAAGCGAGCTACCGAACGATTTACTTCTTTTTTATTATTGGACTAATTTTTTTCGACAAATTATTTTCGAATATTGTTTAAGGGGTTAACGAAACGCTACGAATTATCCGGAATAATTACCCTTTTTTCCGGCTTTAATACGCGAACATCACTTTTAACTGATGTAGCAATAATATCCTTAACAAATCAGCCTTGTTATTCTCAGGAAGGCAATGGAAAACAATAGAAAAAAGAAATTGGAGAAAATAGTATCATAAAGGATAAAAGGAAAAAATAATAAATGAGAATTTCTAGTATTACAATAGCGCGTGCATATTGTATAAAACAGTTGCGGTGCAGTTAACGTTTCTTAAAGAGACTGCGTCTGGCTCTAATTAAATTTCCCTTATTATATGTCATTATATGCATGTAGATCACATAGCCATTCTTTTAGAATAAAAATTCATAAATAGCGAAAGAAGTAATTTCTCAACAATTATTATTTAAAAGCATTCGCGTTATGAATAAAAAAATAATTTTAAAATTAAAAAGTATAAAAAGCTTGCAATATAGTTTCTCAGTTTGAACGCCCGTTAAAAATTCAAAGTATAGAGCGGAGCTTCGTATTTTTTTCGGATTTGCAAAATTAAGCGAGCCGTGAAAACTGATGAAACTTTTCGTAATTAAATTAATTCAACGCGCCTTTAAAAATTATATTGGCCAATGAAAATTTTATAAAAGCATATTAATTTTTTTTCCTCAATGCAAATACTATGCGAATAAAGCACATAAACGTTCAATTATTGAATTAGCATAAATAAAGATTTCCATTTCGAACTATTACGTAAAATTATTACGATCGCTTAAAAAAAAATGATTGAGATAATAAAATCTTACGAAGACAAATAATAACTATAAATTTCAAAATATTGAGTAATTGGATTCGACGGAGTTTTACGCGCGTTGGAAGTTCACTGGAACATAATTAGTATGTTTCAAAGGCAATTCATCTTATCAATAGATATTTATCAGGTTAGCACTTTTGTCCTCGTGTTAGAAATACAATTTATTATTATTCTTTATAGATTAGCGATTATTAAATGCCTTTTTTAAAGCTTCTTCATGAATTGCACGAAAAAATTATTGAAATGTATTTTGGAATAAGCGTATTATTTGACGATAAATACCAGTGCCTGGCTTTTTGACAGTCGAATCACGTTTGATCTAAGCAGCATATAGGTGTATTAAAATCAATAACAGCCATCCAGCTGAACAAATGAGAAAGCGGCTTTTCAATCCAACGATCCGCAGCGAAAGAAAAAGCCCCAAGCGCGGCAGAGAGAGAGAGAGAGAGAGAGAAGGAAAGCCCAACGATTATCCAGCCGAGCGAATTCCAAGTCGTTGCTCCTGAAGATCTTGGTCTCGAATCGCGATTATTCGGGCTTCCCACCCCCCAGCCGTTGCCACTGCTCGTAAGGGCCAGCGCACGCGCTAATTCTCGGCTTTCGCGCGCGGCGGCGGCGGCGGCGGCGGCGAATAAATATGACGGTGTGGCTCTCGTCTCGAGCTCGAGAGCGGCTGGCCGGGCGCGCGCGCGCAATGGCATTTTCTCGGCAAGCGAGCATCGCACGTGAGCCGATCGTGTCGGCGGCTAATGCGCGCTCGCGCGACTTTCGCTTTTGCCCGAGCCGATATATCGCAGCAGGCCAAGCCGGGCGAAACCGATCGGCCGGCGGATGTTGACGCGCCTGCACGGAGACCGCTTTCTCGCGCGCCCGCCCAGCCGCCCGTACACCTTGCCGCCGCCGCCGCCGCCGCCGACAAGTACGTACGTTTCAACGGACACACGCGCAGATTTAAAGATAATCTACGGCCCCCGTCTGCCTTCACCTCTCCCCCTGGCTTTGGCGATAAAATAGCAGGCTTAGTTGTTTTGTCCGAGGCGTACGCGATGCGGTTTGAACGATGGCGCTGGGCATTTTATGTTTATGGGGAGGGGACAGGGAGGCCGATACGCTCCTCTGGCTATGACCAACGAAAATCGAAGAAAGTAGGAGAGCCAATGGCTTATGTCGATATCCACATTTTTAATATATCGAGAGACGTGAAAATGAAGTTTATCAGCCGTGTTTATTGAAAAGTTAAGTCGAGGAAAGTTGTACTTGTCCGCCAGCGTAAATATCTGTGTGCAGTAATAAATGAGCCGAGTGAAACAAATTGAGCTTTAACGATGTTTACATGAAAATCCACGTCGAGTCGCGTATATGAATGTATTAATTTTTCTTCGATGTACAATCAAGAGTTTCTCATAATTAAAGCTCATCCGGTTGAACCCAAAATTCCAATTTATAAAGCTACCCTCTCTTTTTCACCTAATTAAAATACAAATTTTAAATGCCAAATCGATTTTCTCAACTCAACAATTTCCTCGTTCCTCCGCCCATTAAACAGTTCAATGTAACAGGCTCGTTATCATATACCACTATCCCGCGCCAAGAATAAAACCTTAACTTTGTTTGTTTTTTAATTACATAAAACCGGAGCTTTAGCTCTCTAGGCCCCAGCGACACGCAAAGCCGCAATTACATTGCGTCAGAATTAATAATGCAGCCCGCAATGAAGCCCCAGCCCCTCCTGATTGGCCCTGCAAGCCAAAACCTCGGCGTCTGCAAGCCCAGCTTTTTAAACTAGCTCTTAATCCTCTCGAGCTATTATAGAGAGCCCGTGGAAACCCTTGAAAGAGAGACGGGTGCCAAGTAATCGGCGCGTGACCCGTTATTCTATATATAGAGATCCGACGATAACACGGCCTAGCGGCGAAAGCAGTGCTCGTTCCGCGCGGGAGAGCTCCTTTACGTAAAGCGAGATAGCTGCGGGCCGGAAAAAGCGGAGCGTCCGGCTAACCGGAGGAATTTTATGCGTTAAACGATCACCCGATCCACCTAAGCCAGACTCGAGCCCCAAGCAGATGAGTGTCCTTCGCTCGCCTCGTTAATGAGCCTGGATTACAACTACTGCATATATATCTTCGAGAGCGCCTATCGACTGCTATTGACACTCGACTAAGCCAGCACAATGCATTCATAAATTCAGATGTATATCAGCTGGCTGTTTCTATAGGATACCCCTCCCCTCCCCTCCCCTCCCCCCCTTCCCTTTACCCTTATCCTCCAGCATAGCCTGCTTTCTGTCTTGTACGAACAACTCGGGTTATTCCGGTTTCTATAAAGAACAATCGGTTATTTAAAATAAAGACTGTCTCGGAGAATGACCTTCACTTGTTACCGATTTTTCATATCTCATAACCGGATATACATACGTTGCAAAAGGGAGTTAGCTGGAGAAATAAAGAAGGAGCTTGTAATTCTCGCATTAGCATCCGTTTATTAAAACGATATCGTGTGCAGGGCTAGCTTAAAACAATAGAGCCGAAATATTTCGATAAGCAAGATAGTGCTCTCTCTCTCTCTCTCTCTCTCTCTCTCTCTCTCTCGCGCGCGCACAAGTGGGATAGAGAGAGGTGGGGAGGGGTGTAGGGCTGGGGCGCGCGTGCCAAGCCGGCGGCGGTACCTTGAAAGCAATTGATAATCTCGCGAGTGGCTAACAAGGAGGGGCATTGCGCAATCTCCGGGAAGCGGATTTCAATCGTGTACACTGCGCTATAAGCCCTCTCTACCTCGACAGCTCCTTATATACGCCCCCACTCGATACTCCTCGGTTGATCGCGAAGTACAGGTCAGCCCCCACTGTACCCTCCCATCCTCCCTCCTATCTCTCTATTGCTGTTCTGGCAATCGTAAAAGTGTGCGCTATTACTAATGGCTGAGGGGGACCTCGGGACAAGTGCCTGACCGAGCACGAAAATGAGGAAAGCTTTGGGCTTGATATGAGAGATAGCGTTAACTTTAATTCTTCTGCTGTCGTTTTTCTTTTTTTTTTTTTGGCTTATTTTTCTCTCAAACAGATTATTTGCATTAGGTTGGATATTAATAAGATTTTGAATGCTATGGAAGCTGGATAAAAGCTATTATGATTTATACTGGCTGATAGAGACTTTTTCGAGAAACGAACCTGTACCTTTAATATTTCTTTGACTTCATTTTTTATTGAATCCATATACCTGTGTATCTAATGGAGTTGTAATTATTGTTCCAGAAGGACGCGCTTGATCACATCGTAGCCATGAACCTCGCGCTGCATGGACTTTTGCTGCAGGGTACGTAAAATTAATTTCAAAACAAATGGCATGAAGTCACCAGTTATCTAAAAAACCCACCAACGCATTATTTCCCTGGCATTAAGCAGCATCCGTATAACGTAAAAAGATAAAAGAAAAACCATCCAATCTTGACGTAGGTCGAAAGGCCGATGTCCTCTTACGGTAATGTCGAAACAAAAGCCGCAAACGACTAGCGGCGTAGCGGCAGCACGAGTCCTTGGGGGTCCCGTAAGACACAAGCTTATCCCTCCACTCATTCGTAAACGCGCGCGCAAACGCGTCCGACACACGCGGACAATGCAGCCACGTCGCGAGAGAAAGAAAGAGATGTGATGCCAGTACGAGAGAGGGGGCGAAGTAAGCGCAGGGAGGCTAATCGATGTTAACATCCGTCGGCGCCTTAACGGGACAGCGTGGGCGAACGTCCTCGACGTGTAACTGGGTTTCCATGCCGGACTGTCTCCTGTGTCTCCTCCTCTTATTCTTTCTCTCCTCATCTCTCTCTCTCTCTCTCTCTCTCTCTCTCTCTCTCTCTCTCGCTCTTTCTCTAGCCAGCTGATTCATCATGACGATCGGAGGCGGTGCAACGACAGAGAAACTCATATGGCTTTAAAGATCGGTAGTGAGGCTCGTTAGCTATCTAGAAAATTTGATCGATATGGCGAGGATTATAGGGATGGCTAAATGGCATGCTGACTCTGTTAACTGCTGGCTGGAGATCTAGTTAATTGAATTTTCCGCGTAATGACGGAAAATTATGGGCGATTTGGTAAAATCGAGACTCCCGCCCGTCATAGGGGGGACGTTTCTTCCGAGTTCACATCGCAATTATAACGCTATTATACGAATTAAAATGATCGTTTAATATGCCCTACCTTCGTTATTATTTTTGGGCGTATTGCCCGCATTAAGGGGGGAAAGCGGCCTAGAAAAGCGGCGGTTTGCAATTTTCCGCAAAACGCATGTATACATGTTTCTACAACTCCGAGCCGAGAAATTATTCTCAACGTGCGTCTAATTGAGCCCCGAGAGCCTAATAACATCCGATAATTACAATCTGCTCCCCCCCCCCTGCTCACCTTCAGGAAAATACGCAGGGGTGACAAAAGAACAGAGAGAAAAAAAGGAAAAATAAGGTTACTCGGCGAGCAAGTCCGACCGCAAGAGAGTGCGAAATAAGGAAAAGGACAATTGTCGCGAAAAGATGCGGGCACGAAAAGCGTGCGTGCCGGGGAAATAGAGAAGCCTCCTCGCGTAAGGCAATGGGTGCAGCGCGAGAGGAGAGAGAAAAAGTGACTCATTGCCGAGAAAGAGCTACCGGCCCCAAGCGCGCATCATTGCCGGGAAACGTGGAGGCGTAGGCTCGCGGACGCGCTATAATCGCTCGCTACGATCGGCAGACATGCGTACTTGACTCTCCCCCTCTCTCTCATCTCTCTCTCTCTCTCTCTCTCTCTCTCTCTCTCTCTCTCTCTCTGAATCTGCGGTAATTACACAGACGCTTCCTCTCGCGCTATCTTCTCCTCTGGTCTCTCGGCGTTTGCCACTCTGGACGTTTTGAGCATGAGATGATTGTGTGTGCTTTTGAAAATAACCTCGCGATTACGTTAAGCACGCGCCTGTGGGCCGAGGAATTCTCGAGGAGTTTGTGCAGCCAGTGGTTAATCGGTTTACCGACTAAATTTCACTTCGAGTCACGGACTGTTATCGCCCAGGCGAAATATTTTATCGTCCTTCTCGCTGAGTTTATACGGCGCGCTTAAACATCGAGAAGCACGGGGGGAGTCTTGAAATTTAATTGAGAAATGATTAGCGTCAGGGCATATGGGTCAACCATCAATATCGCTATTAATCATATTCTATAAAAGCCGGCATCTAGCGCAAAACTACGCTAGTTACCGGCCACTTAACCGTCCACCGACATTACAGCCACGCGAGCTATTATTAATAGCAGGATCGCTTATGTATGCGCCCCCCCCCCCCTAGTAGAGAGAGTTTATGGGACTATCGGCTGCGTACGTTGGGGCTAATTGAAAGCATCCGCGGAATGGCGCGAGGCTTGCATTCACGGCGCGCGCACTTTTATTGAACTCGAGCGAACGCGGCCGCTATTTGGATGATCAGCTGAGATGGGCCTGGCATATACGTCGTGGCTTGTCTCTCTGGTCCATGTATCAGCGACCGAGGGAGAAATGAATTCACAATCGACGAGCTGCTCGTGTGACCGTAAATTCTTCATAGATCCCGGGCGCGCGTGGGACGACACGATTGTCGAACGTCAAACGCCATTACGTCGATCAAGACTTGATTTATCGATCGTGCTACTTGCGCCGATTATTTATTTTCTAATCGACAAATTTTTAGCCAACTTTTTTTCTTATGGCTCTCGTTGAAAAATCGGTAAGAGCATAAAAGAAGACCGGCAGGCAAATGATTTTTTTTAATTCCCCGAAAATTGACGGGACACGGCTACTGTAAAGAATCAAACGCCGCGAAGCCAAGGATTATTCAAATGACCAGACGTTCATGTTTTTCTTTATTTGAAAGAAAAAGAAAAGAAAAAAACCGAAAAAGTCGGCTCTCGAAAGAGTCTCGCTGACGAATTAAATATTCCGTTCGCCGAAATCGACGCCCGTCAATTCCAAATCCCCCGCTAGCACTTTCACTCTTCTTTCTTTCTTTTATTTTTACGAAAAAACGCCGAGGCTTCGGAATCCCTGGCTTTTCGAATCCTTTCGACTTTCGTTCGGCTTAGCCAAACGCCACGAGGCAGAGTTGCCGAGTCCCAAGCGGCAACGGCTGAAATAGAAAGAAAAAAAGAAGAGAGATACTAAGAGCAGGGGGTAATTTGAATAGGCCAGTTGAATCTGGGAAAGTTTTTTCTTGCGCCGCAAAACGAGGAGAAACGCGGGCAATAAGCTAGTTGTGTAGTATAACGACGATTTGAGGGAGGGAGAGTAAGGGGGGGGGGGGTAGGATAAGGATCGGTCATAAGTGACCGATGCGCCGTGCGCTCAGAATGGAGGCTGGAGTGTCTCCCGGGACATGTCACTACATGTACGTAGCTCGATCGAATCCTCGGCGCGTGCCGCGAGCCTTTCTCTTTCTATACATTTCTTCCTTTCCCCTTCGCTCGAACAGCTGACTAGAAATTTTAGGCTTCGAGGCGCGATTCAAGGTTTCTCAGTGAGAAACGCTTCGTACGAGATGTCGAAAATGTAATTATAAAACACAAAGATGGGATTGTGGGGAATAATCTTGAAAATGCGACATTAAGGATAATAAAAGGTCGAAAATCAATAGACTCTGAATGGATGAGAAAATAGAGGTAGCATGGTCTTTCCCATCCATCTCCCAGCCACACATACCTTTTCCCAGAGTTGGCTCGATGGCGGGCCGGGCTTTACGAAACACGAGACACGTAATAGAGTAATAAGCCATACGGTTGTTATAATAACAAGCGATTCGCGCCTGATTAATAATCGTCCGACGACGCAACGAATCGATGCCCATTGTGAAGCCGTGCGTGTCCGACTCGTTGCGCGAGTCACACCGTTGCGCAAACGACGATCGGGAAGCGCGAGGCAAAAGCATCGTGAAATCGGTCAACCGTCAATTCACTTGTCACGCTTCGATTCGATTTTTTTTCTTTTATTCTCTTTTTGTTTCTCGCCCAAGTTTTATGGCTATTTCGCGTATTCGAGGCGGGAGAAAACAAAGTTTAGACGTGAGAAGGAGTCAAGTGCGTGATTTCCATGTTGGAATTGGGTCGCGTTGCGCCAAGCTTGGCGTCTTCATTTTTGTACACCTGCTCGCTTTGCGGTTCACCATTTGCCTGCTCTCTCTCTCTCTCTCTCTCACACACACACACACAAACAGTTTATTCTCCTTACTCTTCCACCGCCCCACCTCTCTGTTTTTTTATTCTCGTACTGGATATGAGTTTGCAAGGAATTTCATTACAACAAACCTGTTTTTCTGTGGATTTGCTTTACGATCTTTTTTTCCGTGTTGCTTTTTTAATTTAATTAGAAATTAGAAATGAGACAATCATTGCCAATTTATGGTTAATTTATTTTATCGAGAGAATCCCTCTCGGGCCTGTGAATGAGAAATCAAAATACGTTCGGTGAAAACGAGTTTAAGAAAACTCGTAAAACATCATTTCACTTGTAAATACTCGTAATTTTATGGCAGCTCGTATAACTAGTTCGAAATACTTTTGATTTCGAAATCTTATAAATGTCAAAGAATGTACGCGGCATCGTCGGATTTTCAGTAGAGCTCGCTGAAAACGCAGCCTAGAAAGAGCAGTTTTGCCGCGCTCGAGAACTACTGTGAAACTTACAGTTATTACGTGGTATACCATCCGGCGCGTAGACACATATAATCGAGCTAGCACGTCAAGTTCCATACGGGGAGATATTTAGCCGCGTTAAGAATTTTCGAGGAATTTTTTAGCCTTTTCATAAGCCGTATCTCGCGCACTTGTATTTTACAAAGATTGTTTCATAAATTGAGCTAATCAGCTGATCTAACGGGGAACTATCTTACATCGACGTTCTCGATATTACGCTTTTCGTACTCAATAATTTGAAAAGCCAATTTTATGCCGATTATTTAAAGTTATTAATAGAAAGCTCTCCCTCTTGCCAAGGCTTGATCTTAAATTGCCATCCGATTTGCACAAGCCAAACAAGCTGTCAACAATTTTCTCAAGCCCGCGACGAAGCTAATGATTAAAAAGCAATCATCCGAATTTTGAGGTGATCAAATAAAATCAGGCACAAGCGCAAGAGATCGGAATCTCCGAGTAATCTTAACACCATCCACCTAACCCAGCGAGATAGTTGAAAAATGCAGTTGCAATATCCAATCGGACGAAGAGCATGCCCGCCGCAATTATCCCTAATCGAGGCGTAACCCGCCTCGACGAGACAATAGCTCGACTCTCCCCGGCGAGCGAGGCCGTCGGCCGTCTGCGGGCTTTGTTCGGCGCATGCCCAAACTTCCGGAGAACGGCCGAAGCTGTCTTCAGAGGCCGTGGCGAAGACGGAGCAGCGAGAACGGGGAGAGTCATTCGGGCAGCCGCGAAAAACGCCTCGGAACAGAAGAAAAAAGCGCCTCCAGGTTCGGGGCTTGGACTTCCTGGAGAGCGGCTCTCCATTCACCGAGCGCTCCATTTCACCGCTTAGATTTGCATGCTCTCCAAAGGAGCCGGCCTGGGGCTATAATCCTACAGTCCGCCGTTCGATTTGCATTATTCCAATGCTAGCCTTTCAAATTTCCCCTCAACTCTCGCCCCGGAGAGATGAGATTTTGTAACGGCCTGGACTATAGCCGCGCGGCGAAAGAAAAAAACGCCCCTCGAACAGACGGGGCAAGCATTTACCAACAATTTACCCAATAAAGCGCATTTACATCGAAACGACAATCGTGTACATAGAGAGAGAGAGAGAGAGAGTGAGAGAGAGAGAGAGAGAGAGAAAGCTGACCATTTCCTTAGCAAGCACCAGAATTTGCAACAATCAAAGCGGACTCTTACAACCCCCCGGCCGGCCGGCCGGCCGGCTTAGAAGAAACGCCTGCCAAGAGTAGGGCGTCGAGTGGTACTGCTGCTGCTCGAGGGGCAAGGGAGGGAGGTAGGGTCTCTCCTTGAGGCTGCTGTAACTCGGTGCCGAAGGAAAAAAGATCACGACAGGCCATTACGAGCCGACAGGCCTCATTTAAATTCCTCGGGATTTTTGCGCGAGAGAGCGAGTGCGCGCGCTTATGCCTCCTCTCTCGCGTCTCGTAACGCCCAAGACAATGAGAAAGCTTGCTAGGGCTGCAGTCTCTGCCTCTCTCTCTCTCTCTCTCTCTCTCTCTCTCTCTCTCTCTCTCTCGAGGCGAGAGCTAATTTTGGAAGTGGCGCCGACGTAACGAGAAGCAGTACAATGGGAAAGGATAATATGTGAGAAGAGGAGGGGGGCAACTCCACCGCGCCCTCGAAATCTCTCGACGAGGCCAGCGTCCTCCGAGCGATTTCTGCCTCTAGTCGCAGAGAGGCCCTGAGAGAGGGGGGAGACAAGTTACGCAAGAGGGGCACGGAAGCGCATGGAAATGTGCAGCGCTGGCAGGGGCGCAAACGGAAGTCGTTATGATTCATTAATTGGCCGGTGTGCGCTCGGTAAAATCGCGAACACGCGCGCTTGCAATGTTTTTCCGTTTAACCAATTATACTTATGCGAGGATCAGAAGAGATTGCGATTTTCGCCATGCTCGCGCGCCCTCTTCCGCGCAGGGGGGACGTTTGCGCGCTAACGCTTATCAACTTTGAGATACTTGAGTCGACTGTGTATTTGCCGAGTGAAAATTAGGCAGCTTTATCGCTTGCTTCGATATGCCTTCCTTTTTATTCTTCCCTGTCTCGAGGAATGTTATTGCCGTAGAGAGCCCCTGGGCTTCGACGCATGATTTTACCGATTAATTTGACTTTTAAATGTTGTCTACGTAATTATTTTGCCGCTCTCTCTTGGGTTTGTTATTAGAAGTAGAGAAAAATTAAATGGAATTAAGCAGCTAATTGATGTGTGGTAAACTGGTATTAAGACCAACATTTTCGACAACTCTGTTTATGCCTGGGATATAGAAATGAAAACTAAATAAATA
Organism: Anagyrus pseudococci; assembly: GCA_030522585.1. Taxonomy (NCBI): domain Eukaryota; kingdom Metazoa; phylum Arthropoda; class Insecta; order Hymenoptera; family Encyrtidae; genus Anagyrus; species Anagyrus pseudococci. The sequence goes on along the minus strand of JAPYYQ010001144.1, from coordinate 5,837 downwards.
AAAATCATTTTACATAATACGACAGAGCGCGAACTTTCTAAAAAGCAATCGACGGCGGGACATTTTTACTAGTCGAGTCTACTCGAACGCGCTTCGAGCTTTGTCCAATAAAAGCGTACAATTAAATTTTATCAAATATTTCTCGCAACCTATGGTAAATACAGGCATAATCTCTCCCTCTGGCTCTCTGTCTCAGGAGAGGAGTGAGTGGTAATCTGAGAATCATCATTTTCTCGGCTCCATAAATAAGCCCGGGCTAATAATACACTCAACACAGGAAGCCCGGCAGTTGGCTCAATCCGGCAGCTCGGAATCAAGAGAAAGAAAAGGAAAAGGAAAAAAGCGAGAGAAGGAGAGTCTCAAAGGCGGAGCAGCGCGGCTGTGGGTATAAAATACCTCTCGCGTCCATTATCGCATAAATCGCAGCCGGTGGCCAGTGGCTTAATAACTTGATCGCGATACAGCGAGAGAGCGGGCAAACTCGCGGTTGCGAGTTATCGCTACGTATTCAGCAATGTGTCCTATCTAGCGAAGCTATCGCGCATAAATCCGGCCGGTGGCCCCTTCCTCCCTCTCTCCCCCCCCCCCTTCCCACCACGAAACGCTTATCACCGCGGCCTGCGGGTTCTTTCGACGCGCCGATTTTCCATCGGTCTCTCCTTGAACGACCTCCAGTGTGATCGTTGCTTCTCTCTTGCTCACGCTCTCTCTCTCTCTCCCTCTCTCTCTCTCTCTCTCTCTCTCTCTCTCTCTCTCTTGTATATCTTGCGCACAGCTGGAGCACCTTTCACGAGCCCACAATCCCCCGCTGGCGCTTTCCTGCTGTTATTCGCGAATTTTCGGAATCGCTCCGCTCGAGATCGTGCCCGTTTTAACGCCATACTTTCATTCGACTTTTAATTCACGTTAATGCGAACTATTGGAAAAATAGCTGAGATTGTCAATTAGAAAATTGAACGGACAACTGATACTCTGAGCTCTTTTCATAGGTCAATATTGCAATTGGGATTGCAAAGAACCGTAACGATTCTGCAGCCTTGGGGCCGTTCTTGGGTTCGGCGGACAACTTTGCTCAGCCATTCATCGTCGTCACTCGGCAACGTCAATGAGGATAGGCCGCTGAACACGTGGGCAGGACATCTCTCGCGCTCCTTTAAGGCCGCATTCAGTGTCAGCCCGACTCGTCACTCTCTCGGGAATGCATTGTTTACGCCACCCCCCCCCCCCACCCCTCTGTCTCCCATCATACACACACACATACACACACTCTTCTGTCGTTGTTCTTCTTCGATCGAGCTTTGTGCTTGGCGCGTTACATCTCGCTAGATTTTATGAGTTACGTGTCGCAAGCGCTTACTTACGTTCATCATATTTCTGTGTTATGCGTGACATTCCCGCATTTTTCGCAACGCTAGGGGGTTAGCGAGAGTGACGAGTAATCTTCCCTGATTATGAGAATGTATTAATCGTTTGGAATTTTCGAATTGAAATATATTTATTTAGAGAAATAGAGGAAGTTTAGATTTTTGGAGATTTTATTTATTAGGAGATGGAGGAGAAGTTTCGATGTATGTATTGGTGGAGTTGATTAATACATTTGTTGGTTTATTAATGAAATACGAAAGCTGTTGGATTAATAAAAGGCTGACTTTTCTATTACATAATCGATAGTGCCTAGCGTAATTTTCTAATTCGAGATAAGTATTTATTAAAGCGTTAACGCTGTTACAGCGAGCTTAAATTATCAAATTGCTTTTCAGCAATTTATTCAACTGTTATTTTCTTGGACTATGCAGTTGTAATTGAAAAATGCCTACTTTTGTCGATTATACCGGAATAAAATATAACGTTGAAAGTAACGCAAGCGAGGAAGCTTGAGCTTGAAATATTTAACGACGATAAATAGTTCATTTGTTGAGATCGGCTACTGAAAATTTTGCTTAAACAGTTGAATTATCGATTTCTCATCATCCTACTTGTAAGGTTAATTAGTGAATTTAGCCAATTCTTATCCGAATTGAGGAGCTCATGAAAGTCCAGTCGCTCAGTCTCGTGGTGAAACATTAGCAGACGGAGGAGAGTGCCGTTACAGCATAATATCCGCAGGTTGCATACAAATGTGTCGAGGAGGCAAAAGGATAGGTGTTCCCGCAGCGGGAAAAGCGACGTGCTTGAAAAGGCGCATTCCCAGCCAATTGCCAAGACGCAATCGGCAAGAGTCGAGACGCGCGAAATTCCGGGCGTGGACCGGAAACGCGCGGCGATCGGCAAGAGTGAGAGGGAGAGCGCGCAGATGGTGGAAATTCACTTGCGCTCGCGTCTATTGGTTTTCCCGGTAATTGCTAGTTTTCGCGGCTAATGGAATTTAGAAATGCGCGAGAGAGCCAGCCGTGCGCCCCGGTCAAATGACTTTGCTCGATGAATCAGGCTTTGTCTGACTTGGCTGATCTTACCTTGCTGTTACTACTGCGCCGCGATACACGTTCTTACTTGATTCGCTGCCCGCTCGAGAGTGTTTCTTTATTTTCCACTTGCTTTCGTTATATTTTATTGGCAAGAGATACGTTACTCAATAGTAGAACCTTTTCCGCTGCTGTTTAATTCGATATGGAATTGGAACTCAATCAGTAGCATCAAACTGCTGGATATGCCGGGTTTTCGTAAAAAGACACTTTCGGCTTGCTCGTAGAATCGAATCTTTCGGAACGGCATTCGGTCTTATTTGCATATCTGCTTTCTCTTGCCAGATACAATCTTTCCGACTAATAACCTTGTAAATATGAGAGCAGATGGGCGCATTTCAAAATTATACAACGTGGCGGCGCTTGCTCGAGAGAGCCTTACCAAATCCGCATTTGTCAGAATCGCATTGCTTTTTCATAGCAATCATATAGCCGTTTGTAATTTATCAATAATAATTATTAATTCGTGTTTATTCTTCCAATTTGGCAATTTGCAGCTCGAAAATCCGTAATCTCCGAAGAGAGCAACGAAATGCAAATAACTCGAAGAAATCCAGAGGCTGAGATGATAGTCAGATCAGAGCATAATAAAAGCGAGGCCACTCTCGTCGTCGTCGGCAACTCTCTCGAATCGCTCGGTCTCGCGCGTGCCGTAACGTGTACGTAAAGCCGGCCGGTGCAGCTGCCCTCGGGGCCAAGGCACGATTCCCCATGGCGTCCATGTCTATGCGGGAGACGGCAAATCGATCGACGGCCTCGATAGCTTCGGCACCTTTCCTTTTTCCCGAACGATGAATTGCGCCTCTTTTGTTGATGGATTCCCTCGACTGCCGAGCGTCTCTTCTTGCATTAAGATCCGCAAGGATGATCCTTGCTTTCTACCTCCTGCTACGCTCCTGCTACGCTTGTCCGGCGTCAACTAACAATAAGCCTTCTGCCCGATCATGTTTTTCTAGTCAGCTTGTGCAAATATTCCAAAAAACATTTCTCTTTGTTCCGATAGGATACGATGTTGACTAGTTTCGAAGCCTCTCGAAACTCGTCCGTCTCAGAAAAACACAAATTTTATACTTGGCGCGTAAAACAATAAATCATCTCGGCAACGGACGGCGGCAGAAGGAAAAATGAAAAAAGGTGCAAGCAAGACGCTCGTGAAATATTCCGCGAACTCGGGCAGATAATCACAGCTCGTGATCGGCGTGTACACCATTACGGCGAGTTTTTCGGGCCGTTTAAGGGTCGCCATCGGCCGAGTTACCAGCGCAAATAATAGCCGACGTCGTCCGAGCGCCGAAGAGAGAAAAGCAGTTGGAAGAGGCTGCAGTGACAACAAGTCCGCCGCTACGAAATAACTTGGAGCAATGATTTGTAACTTTACACGAGTTTGTTATTTTCGACGGGGATTATATCGTTTAATTTTGAATAAGGTGAAAATGGAAAAAATACCGTATTAACAGTACGTGAGAATGAACCGGAAACTTTTTATTTCCTGCCGAGTAAATTAGTGTTTGTTTTGAGAAAAATTCAAGCTTGCGTAATATCGGTACCACACACACACAATGTGTTTTACAATAGGTCTCTAACTTTCTCTTAAATAGCTTATTAAATACTTTGAGGTTATTATATTTTATAATTTTCCCTCCTTACTTATTCTACGGCCGTTACAATGTTAATGAGAAAGTTAAAATGTGATATTATGTATCCATCGCAACTTCTCAGGAATAATATACACTTATCGCTGTTGTTTTATTCATACAATATCGTTATATTTTATAACAATATTATTTAGTATACATGAGAAACAATTTTATTCGTTCGTTAGACGCTGTAGCACGAATTATACTAACAAGTATGTAACGTTCGATTCAATTCTCTGCGTCTTTGCCCTTCAACAAGGTAAACTCGTTAAGTAGAAAAGGCCTGGATTGGTAAGAAACGGAAAAAGCAACAAATTTCCAAACTCTTGGAAATTTGTCCGAAAAGCCTACATGCAAAAGTTAGCAAAACATTAGAAGAGAGCTCGAATTGGCCAAGAATCCTCGTTAGACATAGAAAGACGGGCAAGAAGAGTCATCGCTCGGGCGCTTTGATGCCGCGGGAATTCGTAAAATAGCCCAAAGGCTACGGCCCAATTGACCTCAAATCGTGGAAGCTCGCGCGCTCGCGGGCGCAACCCGCATGCGCCGATTAAGCCGGGGCGGATAAATCAGCGAGGATACAGCTCGAGTAGCGCTTCCCACGCGTCCGCGACATTGCCCGCAGCTTATCAAAGCCGCGCGTGTCCGCGCGTGCGCTGGCTTGCGTAACGGGAAAGAAAGCGGCCAGGCGCAGGCGCGCCCCACGGAAAAGTCCTCGAGCTGAGGGCGGGGCTTACGTAAATCCACGTATACCCCGATAAGCCCAGCCTCTTTCTCTCTCTATCTCTCTCTCTCTCTCTCTCTCTCTCTCTCTCCTTGTCGTTGTTGTCATTCTACAATACGATCTACCTATTCAACAGTATACGTATGCGTACTAGTTCACGGGTGTACGCGTATAAACTGGATTATTTATGATTTTGACCCTGGCACTATAGTACGTTGGCGCTGGAGATCTTGCGGTTCTTGGGTACAGTTCTCGGCTGCAGTGGAGATCTGAAATCCATGGAGAGAGGATGGCGATTCGTGACCGCAAGATTTATCGGCTTCCGGACGGCCTTACATCGTGCTCCTGCTCGTTCGCTGGGCGTTCTCTGATTGCCAATTCGAGGGGGTCTCCCGAGACTTGTTATATGCTTCTCTGACCACGGGGGCCGTAAAGCTTTTTCCCTCTATTCCGCTAACAAGGCTCTAATTTTCATTTTGACCCATGCTTACCAAGATTTTACGTTGTCACTTCTTGGGCATTATTTCGTGCCCGTTCTATATGTACGTTACACAACTCTAGAGAGCGAGAAAAGAAGAGATAGAGAGACGTACGCGTTACGGGAGCATGTAATCATTACCTTCTTCCCCCCCCCCCGCATCCCCTTGTCTTATTGTGATGGTACAATTAATCCGTAGGCTTTATCCTATTGTGCGCGTTGGCTCCTGAGTTTATAGCCCTCTGCCCACGAGTTTCGATTCATTGACAAATATATATTCCTATGGAGTCCCTATGCGTTTTGTTATTGGGATGGTAATAAAGAAGGGGTAATGGAGTGAAAAGCGGACACCCAAGCGCGAATTAGACTGCGGCAATCTTTTGAGACTTGAATATCGTTGAGGTAGTGCGGTCGAGACTTATATGTGCGACGTGCATTTCGAAAGGTGCTGATTTTTTTTTTTTTTGAGAGAGAGAGAGAGAGAGAGAGAGAGAGAGCCTCTCGAAGATTTTGCGGTTTTCGTAACAAAATTAGTG
>JAPYYQ010001143.1:0-12185 GCA_030522585.1 Anagyrus pseudococci | reverse complement strand
GCTACGTGTATACAAACCCAAAGTACCGTAATTTTTTCCAAGTGATTTACGGTACTTTAATAAGAGATCAAAAATCATTTCTAAAGGCCCACATTTGTTCTAACCCTCCACCCACTTCCAACCTCTCCAGCCGGTCATGGGTTTGAAATATTAAGTGAGCGTATTTGTAAGCTTTAATGCGCTTGCAACAGTTATTATTCATGAGATCAGTTTAAATGCTTTTGTTTTTCTCTCTCCTTTCGAGACAACTCGCTCGTCAGACATAATTATTTCATTTGTTCGGCTATTTTTATTGGCATTTACTACTATAAATTCAACGTGCTTAATGTGCTTGTTTATAAATAAATTATTCGTAAATTCATTTTTAAATTCGTTGATTAAGATAAAAATAATGTCTTAATAACAATGCGAAAAAGTCGTAAATATTCTAAAATCACTTTTTCTCCCCGGCATCCGTTCTAAAACTGTTCTTATTAGTGAAAGTTATTGGGAACTGGTATCCGAAACAAGTTGGTATGACGTGAAAAAGATTGTAATTAATTGTGACATGTTTTTTGCCGAGATAATGCGCCCAAGAAAACACTTTTCATCAATTATCTTGCAATTAGATAGGCAATATTAATTTCACTTTATGGGCTTTACTCCAAAAGTTTGCAGTGCTCCGGCTAAAATGAACAAGGTCGCATTGACAGTCAAACACTTTTCTCGCGATCGGTCATTTAAAAAAAAGTCGACAAGATCGGTTGTAAGGCAATGTCATCAATAATTAACCGCGAATAACAGAGCCATACATCGCGCCCGCGATAGAACGGGAAAATAATATAAGCATACCAGCCGGCCGTTAAATCTCGCCGGTGAAATCGCTGACATGCCGGCTATTTTGTGTACTGCTTTTGAATTTGCATTAATTTATCGAGTGTCGTGTGTAGAAGTAGAAAACACTTGCGGCATTATCATCCGGTAATTGAACCCTGCCGATAAGTGACATTTCGTGGCTGTCCAAGTTTAGGCCGAATATTTATTAGAAATCAGGCAATAGCTGTTTTATACGTTTCCCTTCCGCTATTTACATTCCTTCAACTTTATCAAACATTCCTTTATCTACTGAATTTCTCATTGCTTCAATAACGTCTCCATAATTACCAATCAATTTAGTCCCCCAATAATCACCTCAGCGTATATAACGTCCAAATTCTCTGAAATTCCTCCTGAAACCACAAATAAACCTCGGAGTTTCTAGAAATCCCAAAATAAAAGAAAAAGAAAACTAATTTCGCAACTACTGCTCGACCGAAAAAATTGTAAAAAAAGCCAGAGCCAATCATAAGTATAACCCGTGCGGTATACGCGGTGTGTAGAGTAGACGCGTGGCTTCAGAAGTGCCGCAAAGGAGCCACTTCAAACTAACCGGTTATTAACCTCGAGCAACAGCAGCGGCAGCGGCAGCAACGGCAGCAGCAGCAGCGGTTGCTCGAACGTGTCGGCCAGCAGCAAGGTTAATTAATTGAATACACATATAAACGCGCGGAGCCGCTTCTCCTCGCCCGCTCGAACGGTTATATCCCGGCAGAGTGAAGCACCTCCCCCCCCCCACCGGCCCCCGAGCCCCCAGCCCCTTCTCTCTGAGAGGTATATATACGCTCGTCACGCGCGTAACTATGGCCCATGCTACGAATGGCAGAAGGCGGGGCGAGGGGGAGAAGAGGCCGCTGGGGTATAAGGTCGTAGAATAACGCCGCTTGCCGTCCTTACGTAACACACAGCGCGCGCGCGCGCGCTCGAGCCTCTCGCGCTAATCGGGCAGATAGCTCTTTCCCTCTTTCTTCTCTCTTGGCTGTACGGCTCTCGTAACTAGGATATACACTCGCGATCCCGCTGGCGTATGGAAAAGGAGAGAAAAAAAGTCGTACGTTGCGGATGAATGGGTCGAGAGGAGAGAAGGAGGCGGAGGAGAGAGATGATCGAGTGAAAGTGCAAGACGCGCGCGAGGCATGCGTTCTCGCTAACTGCCACGGAAAAGGGGAGCACACTTGGCCTACGTGTGTGCTGCGAGGCAGACTGCATACAAGTGTGTCTGCTAGCGCACTGCTGGGGAAATCGGGCGCGCATGATACCGAGTCCAATCCTTGGCCTCGGAATTATCATGTCCTCATCCTAAAATCCAAGTGATTTTCCAGCGCGTAAACACCGCATACGTTGGAGGCAGAGAAGCAGAATCGCTCATAAGACATCATCAGTAGATCGCAGCATGTGCATATCGTCTCAGCTTTGTAAGATCTAATCTCTTTCTCTCTCTCTCTCTCTTCCTCCCCCCCCCTCTCTCTCTCTCTCTCTCTCTCTCTCTTTGGCTCGGTTCAACAAGCCTGGCCAGCATCCAAACGATCTCTGGGCCTCTCGTTGTAGGGGGCCTATGCAGATGCGCAACGGCGTCGTTGCCATCCTCCCGCCATCTACGGATTACGCGCGGGCCTGCTATAGGGGTAGACCGTAGGAGAGGGAATCCGCTTGACGGCCGGGAGATGCGCGCGAATGGGAGCCCCAGGTGAAAGGTGCTCTTCTTACGTGATTTTACAATGCCCGCGGCGGCAACGGCGGTCCCACCGCGCTCTCTCTCTCTCTCTCTCTCTCTCTCCTTCTCCTCTCGTAGCTCATCCTGGTTCCCTTAATAAGCACGCGGACGCGGCGCGTATAGCAGACAGCAGCCGAATGAATTTGAAAATGGAAATTTCCGACCCCCCACCTCTCTCTCTCTCTCTATCTTTCTCGTGATTGGTCTATACCTCTCTCTCTCTCTTTCAAGATATTCCCCTGCGAAGATGGGAAAATAGCCGCGTTCGTTCTCCTGCTTATTTCGCCGAGCGCTTTTAACGTCGTCCTAGAGTATAGCTGTTTTCTCGCGCATATAACACGCGCTGGAGCGCGCGCGAAATTCGTGTTGATTGGACGCGCGGCGTAACTATACGTATACACGCGAAACTCCGCGCTCTCTCGCGCGTACGCTAAAAAGTTGATCGTTTTCTCTGTCTGTCTGTGTGTTTGTGTGTGTATAGACGCGCCGATTCAACAGAGAGCCCATGGCAGCTCGCATAAGCCAAGAGCGTCCTTGTTTACAAATTCAATGGGCTAAAGTTATACAACTGCAGAGGGGGTTAAATCGTTGCGATACAAGTTTATGCTATTGTCAAAGCTTGTGTATGCCTTGGGAAATGTTTATTGGCGAAGATTAAACGCTGATATAGCCGGCTCGGCAACGAGTGCGCGATTTCGTACGGGGGATCGGAGGGGCCGCGAGGGACTCTAGATGAGACTAATACCTTGGAGAGTAACCTGGAAAATTTGCTTCGCAATGGGAAGAGCCGCATACATGCGGGCATGTCTTTCGATTTTCAGGCTTTGCCAATATTCGCGCGCCCCGCTAATTGAGATCTTTTAATCGCGATCGCTTCAATTTATATATCAAGAGCTCGCTCTTTTTCCCTCCACATCGCGCGGGCCCTTGCTTGATTTATCCTTTGGAAAAAGATCGCCCTCGCCAGATACATGTATACTGTCTGGGCTGCGGGGATTATTTGCCACTTGTGCGCGACCCTTTTCTTTGCGAATTTGTTCGAGCCGATACCATGAGAATAGTGAGCCTTCACTTGCTTTGCCGTTACGACCAAGCGGCCTTGTAATCCTTTCAGCGAGTACCCCCTCTGTATTTTGTAAACATATACAAGCGAACAATGTAAGCATGTAGCTATCGTTGTTTTGATATTTTTTATTTGATTACTCGTTGAAAAATAAATAAATGCAAAGCGCCGTGCTGCTAGTGCAACACCTTAATTATGCGCCCCTAGGAAGATTGTCCTGCCAAATAATGAAGCTAGATAAACGAGCCGCGCCAGCGGTATGAAATTTTAAAAGTCATTTTTGATCGATTCAACTAAGCGGCGTATTTGCCGCAGCAAAGAAGAAAAGAAAAAGGACAATAGTGCGATATAGTCAAAGTGTAGGAGCGATCCCGGGGAGTAGCGCGCTAATCGGCATATATAAGCTTGAGGCGCCTCTGGTATATCCAAACACACGCGCCAGATTGCAACTTTCAAAAGAGCGTGACTCGTCAAATCTCTCTGTCTCTCTTTATTTCTTTAGAGGCGCGCACGTGCGGGGGGTGATTCAAGACGAAAAATCCAAGCGGTGGCGGTGGCGGCTAATTAGCGACGCGAGAGGAGTTGGACCAGTCTCTTTGGCGATGCTCCTTCGGCGAGAGAGCGGAGCGTGTCCGGTGCGCGCGATAGAAAGTCCCGGAGTCTACACTTACTAGCCAAGCCAGACGTAATGATTTGCAGTTCATTAGAGCCTGCTTGCCTGCCTGCTGCGTCGCGTCTCTCTCTCTCTCTCTCTCTCTCTCTCGTTTTCTAAGCGAGAGATGCCGCACGTGCGCGCGCTCTCGGTCCTTTTGATGAGGCCTCTCGAGGTTGACTAACAATCCCCCCCCCACTCAAAGTACACTCTCGGTAACGTCCGTCTTTGTAATCGAGGGCTGCCTCGATCTAACTCTGCGGGATGAGACTCTATGGGAAGTGGAGCGTTTTACATGATTGCCTCGAGATATTTCCCTGCGTATCTGGTGTAAACTTTCTTCGCTCACTTTTTTTTGCCTATTTGAGGACGAGCAAGCGGGAATTTGTTGCGAGTAGACTACGAAATTCGTTTGGACTTAGGCGTAAGTACACAAGTGCTTCTTGGTTCTTATTGGCTAATGGCGAATAATAAAGTCGGAAATTTTTCTAATATCGAAGGATGTTTTAATTGTGCAACGAGCGCTTGCATTGGTATGTGTAAAATTTTAACGATAGCCTGCGATGATCCATAATTGAAAGAAGTTCTCGCTTGATTAGCAGGTTGCAAGAATCGCCGTGTAATTGGCGCGCTTTATACTTTGAACTTAGTCCTGTACTTTCGTATTCCGTTCTGACGCAAGGGACGTTTTTTTCTATGAATTATAACAAGCGGATTGTCAATAAATTTGCCATACTATGTAAGATAAATAGTTGTTCTACTGGAATGTAACTTTGTACCGATATTACGTTATTGTGCGCGAACGTGAGATTCAAGCTTGTTATGCAAAAAGCACAGGCGCACTTCGGCTTCGACTTCAGATGCTTTAAGAAATTGAAATGAAATAAATTGAGCCTACTTAATATGAGACTGTGCGGCGTGCGTTGCAGAACATAGGCCGCACTCCCGGCTAAACGGACTTATTGGATATCTTCACCAATTAGACCTGTGACTTTTCTCGTCATTATCTCGTGCAGAAGCCATCACCTCGATCTAACGCAACAGCCATAAAAAAGCCGGCCATAAAAAGTGGCAATCAAATAAAAATAAACCGCCAATAAAGCGTGATCGACGAGACAGCCGCTTGATGAACGTCTCTACTTCGGCAAAGCCCCGTTGACGACTTTTTCTCCCTTTTTTCGACTTGCTTTTAAATTGTCTTGTAAGATTTTCGAATTTATGCTTTATGCGGACAAATTTATAGGCTAGTTCTAGGGAGAAGAAAAAGTGCTTTATAGTGCAGATCCAAGTTTAATTAATTCATTAAACAAGCTTGTTGAATTAATATTTTTAAAACTTTATTTAGTTATTGAATTAAGGTGAAATATGAACTTTTGCAGGTTCAATATATTTTACACTTTTTCTTGGGATTCATAGGAGATCCTTGCGGGCATTGAAAAACCTCGGCGAAATCGGGTGAATTCGACACGGTGCCTATAACGCGAAAACTGTCGGGCGTGTGAGGATCGAACATGAGCTCGTTAAACACCTGATCCTCGGTGTTTTTGCTGCACAGAAAGCTGACCGACGAGATCCAGAATATCTGTTCAGGCGTGTACTTCAGTCCTGGGAGTTTGACTTTCTCGTCGCTCTTCGATAGCCATCTTTTAAAGGCGTTGAATACGACCCTCATGCCAACGTTATCGGCCAAGTTCTCGTTCACAGTCTGCTCGCCGTCGATCTGAATCAGCCATGAGCCCATTCTTATTAGGCATATATTTCAAGGAATAGGAAGAAAATTGATTTTTATTCGCCAGACCACTTACGGGAAGCTGAAAGAAATCGTCAACGTAATTTGAATATTGGTCTACAAAACACTGGACCTTATTCTTGAGATTAGCCGAATCTTCTTTCGAAAGCCAATTGTGAAAACTGCCAGTTTCGTCGTACAATATATTCTTCATATCGTAGGCGTGCATTATCTCGTGGCCAATTATGAATCCAACGCTACCGAACAAGGCACTAGTCGGCCATTCCGGATTAAAGATTGGATACTGCAGTATGGCTGCAAGTATAGCTGAAGAAGAAGAAGAAGAAAAAGGCGGAGAATTAACAAGGATTTCGGCTTTATTCACTTTGCACGACTTGGTCATAAATAGCTTGCAGGTATCTTGCAAAACTTACCAAAAGCGTTGTAAATGTTGTAATAATAAGCGTTCGGAATTGTCGAGTCGGACAACTGTACCCAGAGCCTCTGATCGGTTGATTCCAGCAATCCGCTAATCGAGTAATTAAAATGAAAGCGTTTTAGATTCAAATAATTTTGAAAATGGTCAAATCTGGTAATTTTCAAACTCTGCGAGTAGTTGTTGATCGTTGCATTATCAACGAGCTCGTCTGGGTAGGCTATTACTTTAACCATGAAATCACTTTTTCGCAAAGCCACAGCTTTCGTCCTCTCGTCCAGCCAAATATCCTAAAATCCATGAGTTTTTAATGAGCTGTTTGGATAAAGGAAAAGACGGAATTTGTCAAGATACCTTGGACATCAATTCCTTGATTTCTTCAACGATCGCATGAAGCAGAATTGTAACTACTGTTCGGCTGATATTGTTAAAATGTTCTCTCACGTAAAGCGCACTTGCTCCGACAACAAGACCCGATTCGCTCGTGAGTAACTTCAAACACTGCTGCCATCGTTCAGGCTGGTTATCATAGCCAGTCTGCTGATCGAATATTGTCTTTACATCTCTCAGGCCCTTGTTCATGTATGGGATGGAATCGGCAATGATTCTCCATATCATGTAATTGGCGATTACTCTCTTTGGCGTACTCTTAAGTAGCTTCTCTATGTTGTAGAAATAATGCGGCTTTCTCACGTAAACATGGTCCGAGCGGCTCATGTGAATTATTGGCTCGGTGAAATTATTTATGTACTCTTTCCAAGGGATGCTTGGTGCGACTTTTGACAGGTGCTTGATTTTGGTTATTTTTGTTTTTGGCACCTCTGTGTTCAAGCTTGCCTTTTGTTTGAAAGACGAAATATAAGGATTAGGCTGAATTTTCATATTGTTAAGGTAATAAAGAATAAACTTACTTCAAGAAGACTTAGTTCAAACTTTAAAACAGAGCGCAGGTCACTTTTTATATTTTCTTTCGTAGCGTTAAAGTATTTAGCAACGTTTATCATAAAGTCTTCGTACCCACTGACCACCGGATCCGATTTGCCTCTTTTCAACGAGGCAGCATTTAAATAAGGTAAGAAAGGATCAATCTGAAATGCAGAGAATTTTCTTCAAATAGCTAAAAATATCTAATACTAAGCGATTCAACTTACGTATAGTAAATTTTTAGATGTGTTACGAATGTCGTTGAATACAAAAATATTGAATATACTTTTTGGAGGGTAGCCCAAGTTTTTTAATTTAACGTCGACTTTCCACCATTCAAATTGATTTTCATCCCAATCGTCACCGAGTACTACAGGCCAGCCTCCGACTTCATTAATAATGTTTAGCAGATCTCGTAAGCTGTTTTCCTCAATTCCAGCTATGACAAGTCGATCATTTAAATAATTTGTTCACCTATGTTATCATTATTATTTAAGATAAACGTACTTGAATTCATGCAAGCTTCGTAGAATTTTTTAATCAGACGGAATATCCGAAGATCGCTCGAGTTGGAAACTCGTTCTAAACTAGACTTCATATCTAGTTGCACTTTTTCTTGTACTTTTGTTATGTAATTTATTCTCTTCTTGTCTTCAGGAATAGTTGCCATATCGATAAACTTGTCACAAGCAAATTTGTAAAAATTTTTACACGGATCTTTATTTTCATCAATATTGTCCTTAATGATTTTTGCTGAAAAGTAGATTATTTATTTCGATTTGAAAATTATTATTTCATATTTCTTTCTATTTTACCTGCATCTTTACATCCATCTGACAAACATTCCGTTTCATTTTCTGGTTAAAAAATCATGTTTATTAGTCATTAAATTGAGTTTTTTACCTATTTATAGATCATTCTCTTACCAGATTTTTGTGTTTTAATTTGACCAATTACAGAAAAGAGTAAGCTTAGTAAAAAAAAACATTTGAAAATGCAGTTTGGTAATTTTAAAAACATTTTATTCAGTTCTACTACTTTGCACTCAGTGTAAGACAGAAAATGAGCAAGCTAAAGCCACTACAGCTACATAAGTTTACTTTTATCAAACTTACAAAGTGTAATAAAATTTGTACACGTTTTGAAAATTATTTTTCTAATAAACTGTAATCTTGATTTTTCCAAGAGAAACTAGCAAGCAAGTTAATTTCACAAACTCGAAAAAAAGAAAAAAAGAAAAATTTTCAAACACTTGACGCTTTAATCCCTTTTAAAGTGAAACAAAATGTTTCTGTTAAAAAATTCGTCTGCCCGCAAGTTCATTGACGCGTCAGTTCGCACAATTCAGGCGCACAGTCGAAAACGGAACGGACACAGAGTCGGATTGCGTCACATCAAAGAGGCCCGTTACATTCACGGCATTTGATATTTCAATCGCTCGTCGCGACTGCAATACAGAGAGAGAGAGAGAGAGACAGACTCGTACCGTGCATTTCTTATGTTCACACGGGCAGTAGAGCACGGCGCGTTGGTCTATGCGGTAAAACGCACGGAAATGAGAGCCTATGGAGGTATGGGGATATTTTGAAACGCGCCCGAGCGATCGCTTCCTCGATATACCCCATCGCGGCGAATATTTTAAGCGGTCTTTAGAAGCGCTCTTCTCCTTCGGCCTAACTCCCCTCCCCCAATCCCCAGCTACTCGGTCGCCAGCACTACTGCTGCCGCCACCGCTGGTAGCTAGAGTTGCGCAAGCTCCTTTATTTCGTTTCATTCGAGTCTGAAGATCCGCTTTCGGGATAAACGTTATTGAAGGACGAAAGAATGCATTTTCTGTAATGAATTCTGCAGGTGGATTGCGAAATTTTTTTTCCAATTCTCCCTCCTTCACTCCCTCTCTCTCTCTCTCTCTCTCTCTCTCTCTCTCTCTCTCGACTTATTTACCTCGCGATGGAGAAAATCTAGCAGCGGTGAAAATGTACTTTGCTCTGTCGGATGAGATTGTAAGAGATTACTCTGTCGTTTTATATGTGCTCCATGAGTTTTCTAAATAAATCATGCGCCTCTGCTTATACTCATATTTACGTTCGCTTATCGTTTTCAACTGACCGACTGCTCTACGACTTGAGGCTTTATTTTTATGCGACTTTTCGAATAGAGCTTGAGAAAATTGTCTTCAGTAGTAACAGACCGAGTGTCTACAGACCGTATTGATACTTTTCAATGAGAAAATTCATTTGGCGCGTTTAGCAATTGTATCATCGTAATTTTATGGAAATCAGCGTCTTTTCAATTCTAACAAATCTCTCAATGTTTACATTCTTTCGAAATTTTCTAGACCGACAAACATAATTACAGCTTTTCCAGTGTAATCTCGCGCTATCCTCGCTGTGATTGTTCCATTAGAACTACACAAGCAACCAATCGGATAGGAAATAAAATCGACTTTTTACGAATTTAAACGCATTTAAATAAACGTTAGCCAACATATTATACATTACCAAAGCCATTGGGAAACTTCAAATGCCCTTGTTAATGTGTCGTTCTATGTAATTGTAAATGTATTTTGGAAAAGTGCAATCGACCATTTAAATTTGCAATCGGCACACATTAAATCATTTCTGAGATCCTCTAGAATCACAAAACTATATGCCACCTTGAGTACGGATAAGTCTCGTCGCGTATAAAAAAGGCCTATTATTCCAGTGGCCAAGAGGTCTCCGATTCTCAGCCGAGACTCTTGGTGACAATCTGCTTATCCCGGCGTATCGGCCGCAGCGGCAATCATCGAGCTTTAATTATCACGTCTCCTCAGTGTCAAGCCTACAAAGAGAAATAAAGAAGGAGAGAAAGAAAAAGGAGCTGATATAATGTTCGCCGAAGGGGGTAACCAGAGACATTTCTCGCGACACTCGAGACAGCATCTCCGCGTCCTTGATCCGCTAGATCCACCTGCTTGCTTTTCCGTGCCACGATATCGGCGCTATGGCGTTATTACGCGCTGCGCGCATAATTCGAGGCGCGCGCAGGCAACCTTTCACCGGACGCGCCGCCGCTCTCTCCCTCCTCCTCCTTTGGCCCGTTTATCCGCAAGCAGCTTATTATTGCCTTGGAGCTCCTCCCACCGTCAGCACTGCTCGTTTGATCTGGATCGGACTTTTTACGCCTCGAGGGGCCGACTCGCTTCCTTTATGAGGCTTGCTTTTTGTCCCTCACGAGCGCCCAATGCTTAGGTTTGTTAGACCTAATGGTTATGACGACTGGAAGCCGATCGTTTAGCGTTTTTTTCTTCCTTCTCTTTCTCTCCCTCTTATACGTACTACTCTGGCGTGTGTTTCGTACGTCTAGCTCGGGAGCTCGTAAATGCGCCGCCGCCGCCGCCGCATTACGTCCGCCTTTGTTTCTCCATTGATTTCATTTGATCGCTCTTGGCTCGGCTGGAATTACGGCTCATTTTGTAAGATTACTGTGTTTCGCTATGTGTGTCAATGGATAATGCTATTTTTTTCTCCTTCGCCTCCCTTTTCTCTGCATCCCCCTCCGTTTTCTGCAGCGCGTTGACTTTTAGACAAATCGTTAAAGCCTGTGGGCTCGTTTCCGTTACAACATTTTTTACCCGAATGATCGGCGTTTTCTTTGTTGCTTCGCAGCGTTTAATTAATATATAGCATTCGAGTTTTAACGAATACACGCAGTTTATAATTACGGATACCTGAGCTCACGTCAGAAATGTATTTAATTTTTAAGTATTTTCCATTTGAAGAAGGAATCGTCGTCACTTTGACAACAAAAAAGAAAGAAAGAAGTTTATGAAATCAAGTAATTAATGTAAAAGAGAAAAAAGGAAAACGTAAAGCCGTGTGAAATATTATAATGATTAAACCGACATTAGTGTCGACGGACTTGCAAAATTTATAACTGCATCCGTTGAGAAGTTTAAAAACTCGTTTTTTCGACCTAACGAAGTCGACCGTAAGCCAATCGGATGATTAAACGATTTCGAAAATCCCTATATGATTCTCTGTTTTTTACGAAGCAAACGGTCAAATCGTACAGCTTTCACGTATAACGAAGAGCTCATTAAAATTCAAGCTAAAAGCCAACAGTCTAGAAAATCGAAAAACTTTCAAAACATAAGCGCCTTGGACGTATATAGAGTCTCTTTCTCGAAAGTAATGAAAAATACGTTACACCACTGGCAGCGCAGCCAAGTCGAAAGTTCTCGAGAAAGGCGACTTTGAAGAGAGAGAAGAGAGAAGGGGAGGCCCGGGGAGGTCGATCGAATATCGCGAGAACAGAACCAGGCCGCTGCGATAATAGCTTCGCGCCCGCGCGGAATCCAGAAACGAGCGAAATCCGAGCGATGCGTCGTCGGCCAAGTCGTAAGGATATTATGGCCAGCGGAGGAATGGGAAAGCGCATGAGTTGCGCACCCGTAGAAACCGAAATTTCATAAATTATTCTCGGGCGGTTCGACCGAGCGCGTCGGCGTTTCTTCGAGAGAGCCACATTTACTTCCACTTTTTCTCTTTTCCTCGCAACCTCCCCTTCGGCTGCTCGTACGAGGTGACAGTTGCTGAATATTGAAAGAGCCTTTTCATCAATGAGCCTAGCTGCTCTTTTCTTACCTCTTATGCATTCAAATTTGATTGTCTTATACCCTCCGGCAAACATTATGTTTTTCGTAAGCTTCTTTTTCAGTGATATGTTTACGTTACACTGAGAAAAGTGTTATAATAAAAAATAATAAAAAAATAACAAAAATTACTATTTTTTTTAGAAAGGCGAAGATCTAGTCATTTTGTCGCAGAA
>JAPYYQ010001142.1:0-54418 GCA_030522585.1 Anagyrus pseudococci | reverse complement strand
CTTTGTGGGTATGTGTCACTCAAAGTCTCGAGCTAATTCGCGTTTCATTTTCAAAATTTATTTCCAGACAAGCCAATAAAGTGGCGATCGGGTGATTAGCTCTTTGTTTCCTCGCCGGCGGCTCAATAAGCAGCCTGCGCGCGCCTTGGTAAGTATAGTTCCGTTAAGAAGCCGAACGACCCTCGTGTCCTTCAACGCGACATGTGCCCGCGTCATCGACCGCACGACCGCGGCGGCACTCTGCAATCTGGTTTATCAATTTTTCTTTTTTTTTTTTCCTTTCCGTTGCGGCCGCAGGTGAACAAAACGTAGCGAGCGAGGGCGGTTGCGCGGACGCGGAAGTCACGAGAAATCTTCCGAGCCGCCGAGAGAGCCGGATATGTATATAGTGGCTTTGAGTATTTTTTTTTCTCTTTATTGTTTACAAGCGAAGACGATCCTCGAGAGCCGCGCGCGCGCCTCGGGAATTCGTATCACGCGCGCTTAGCTCGGGACTTTTTTTTCTTTGTCATTTTTTTTTTTTTTTTTTCATTTCCAAGTCTCGAAACTGATTCGGATCCGAGAAAATTCCGAGACTGGAGGAACTCTTTAAATCACTTTTGGGCGAGTCTGACGTAGACGCGCTGCGCCGCTTTATGCATATATTTGTATTTTCTGCAGTTTGCGTTTAGTCAAGGGGGGAATTCCGCGTTTTTTATTTCGGTGGAAAAATTTTGCAGAATGACGCAGAATCAACAGTTTTGGGGGCGGAAGGATAAAATTGTGAAAAATATACGGTTGGACTTGGAAAAAATGGTTCAGGAATGAAAAAGTTTTGTTTTTTGTTTTCGGACGCTAATAAGGCAGCCAAAGGATGCATACGTGATAAATATTTGTGACGCGAAGCTTTGGTCGTCTTATCGGATTATTAAATCATCGATTGTTTTTCTAAACAACCGACGCGCATCAAAGGATAATCGTTTGTTTTTAATCATAGAGGATTTTGCATAAAAACTTAAGAATATTTTCTTGAAAAAGAAGGCAGAGACGTTGAAATATGAAAAACACCGATATCTTACGTACGTTCTTAGGTGATCGTTAGTACCGATTTTTTTATTTGGAGGGCGGCGATCGTAAAGGGTTAAAACGTTCGAAATCAAAGATTTCGCATCATTATTTTCGAACGGCCAAATTTTATTGACGGTTGTATAACTATAAAACTTTAGTATGGACAGTAAAGGCATCACAAGCATTCCTGCGCAAAGCATATACAATAATGATAATGATAATTAAAAGCGTGTATCCGAAAAATACAATAACGGATCGCAAATTTTTCCTCGCGACAACTCGAGCTCTCCGAGCGACGAGGGGAAAAGATAAGCAAACAAAAAATAAAGCCTGCGCCGATTGACAAATAGCTCGCTCTCTCATCAAATCAAACGGTCTTCGCGACCTTCGATGAAAGCATGTCCGTTACGCAAGACGTCGATTAAGAAGAAAATGTTACGCTGTATACATTATCCACTTCAAAAAAAAAAAAATTAAAAAAAAAGAAAAACAATGTTAATCGGTAGAGATAAGGAGAAAGAAAAAGAAAAAACAAAAATTTCGAATTTTCCGTGAAACGTGATGAAAGTCCGGTAAAATAAAATAAAGATAGAGAGACGATGGTATAAGCGGCCGATTGGAATCACATGGGCTCACGCGTAAGAGCACATAAACGTTGGCTCATTTGTCGGTGTGTGCGTATCGGTTAGCTCACCGGTCCTCTTCATCGCGCTCCTGACGAAGAAAGTGAAATCATTGCATCGCGCCTGCCCGGCCGAAAGTGAAAGAGGCACACACACACATACGTGCCAAGTGATTGATAATCCATAGGGGAGACGCGCTGATGCCAAGAGAGCTCCCCACCAGCACCTACTGTAGGCGGCCATCGAAATGCGAGACGACTGCTCGTCGGGAGTGCCGAGCTCGATGCTCCGCTATGAGGCACCGGACTCATGAATAATTGACGACGCGCCCGAGACGCGGTTACGCAGGAGAGCTGACGGAGGAGGGGGGGGGATAGGGGCAGCACACCGGTGAAATTCGATCGAGTTGGCGTTTTTTAGTTTTGAGAATTTTCACGTGTTATCTCCCGATGGAGCCGGGTCTGACCTTGTTTTTTTTTCCGCGAGAGTTTATCGGAATTATCGTCGTCGAAGAAAATTCAAATTGTTAATCGGAAAAATTTTGTTTATCGAGTTGCGCGGTTGGGTTTCGAAAAAATTATGTAAAACGTGGATCCGCGGATAAACCTGTATTATTACGAGGGACATAAACTGTTCGCGGTGATGTCGGGAAACCTACGAATTAAAAATTTTAATATAATGTACAGAGCGGTTATACATGCGCTTAACATTCGTTCCTTCTGTTTTCGTCGCGTTTGATTACAAATTTTAATTGAATACGTGCCTAATAGACAGAAACCAGTCGATCGACAATGCTTCTTTTTCAATTACTATAAATCGCCAATTTTTCGTGGAAGACCGGTAAATAAATATTGTTTTTTTTTTCCTATTTAATCCACTTTTTATTGAAATCGTCGTGGATTTCTCGAAGAAACTCCACCTATACTGCGTTCTCTCTCTCTCTCAACTTGCGCAATATAGGCAGGCACAGGTGAGCCGTGCAATCGTCAACTTTTTCTTCAAACATAAATCTTCGAAATCTAAGCGTCATTTACGAGCTCTCGTGGCGTTACCAATTAAAAAGAATTTTTTTTAAGTGCGCGCCCGCGGAGAAAGTCAACTTGCTTAATATGTTTGAAGAATAAATAAAAAAGTATAAAAAGATATTCGCGCGAACCGTCTCTCTCTTTCTCCACCGAAAACTATCGTCACGCATCACACTTGTTATGAAGCGATTGGTAATTCCTCTCTCTCTCTCTCTCTCTCGAGACTAAATACGCATCGACTTTGTTACCAGCTCAATTATGTAATGCTCTCTCTCTCTTTCCCGCACAAAAAGCTATATCCCGCTATTATATCCTTTCAAATTTATCATCTTCACAATAACACAGAGATAAATCAGAGGCATGGGGACACAAAAACGTGACTGTGTTTAAAGAAGCCCGAAATCCAAATGAAGAAACGCGTTAATCCATCATCATCAATCGTAAGATAGACCAGAAATCAAAAAGCGGTGTATATAGCCGAAGCCTCGAGTTTTTGCACCTACACTCCATAGAGCCGCCGCACTCCCACGGGCGTAGGTATACACAGAGCTGCATATATCCCGCGAATCTTTGGCATATACGGCGCTCGAGCCTCGGGTTTTAATAAGCGGCTATAGCGATATTACGCGAGCCGATTGCATGCGAGTCTAACGCACCAGGCACGAGAGAGTGAGCTAGTCGGCGTATAGAGCGCGCGGGGCGCGTGTGTATAGGATCGAGATCGAGGTCCGAGTGAGCGGCGAGCGAAAGTATTCGGCTTTTCATCGGCCTCTATATAAAAGCAAGCGCGCGCTCTATCGTGTCTCTCTACTAGCACCGGCCGAGGCGATCCTTCCAGGAATTTTCACTGGCCGTTCCACTTTTCGCTGCTCTAAGAGAGTATGCGCAGCGCTGGTTAAAGCCAACGCGCTCGCTCTCTCGCGGATTAAGATCGGCTTCGATTTCCGAGCGTCTACGAGCTGTTGTAGTACGAGAGGCGCCGAATGAGGTCGTCTGTTACGTGGATTATATAAAAGTTGGATCTCTCTGTTGACGTTGCTTATGACGGTCGAATGGACTGACTGTTGCGATCTGTTTTCATCGTGGATGAGTTTTCTTTTTTTTTGGATGGCCTGGGGGAGTGGATGAGAGATAATTGTGGTCGATAACGCAGCTTTTCGGGAAAATTATAGAGAAGCGCTGTGAGGAAAATGACGATTCGACGAAATGTTCGTTTGTATCGAGAATAAAAATTGCTGTGATTGCTTTGTTAACTTTCAATCCGTCTTTTCTTCCACGTACCGTTCAGGCATATATCTCAAGATACGTAAGCGAGAGGACGATTGCGACACGAAATTCTGCAGCTGACCGCGCACTAAAGAGCGAGAGCGAGAGCGAGAGAGAGAGAGCGGGATTTTCGCCGATTTTCTCGTTGTGTTTTTCCACTCCCTCGGTTTTCATTCGTCGGCTCTCATTATAAACGTGTGAATTTATCCTTCGCGCAGGCCGCTCTTACGGAAATCGTAGCAACGCTCTGCTTCAAAGCCGATCACGCATATACAGTTTCTCCAAGCGCTGACTCATTGCGCGCTTTTCATGTTTTATTCACTCGCGGCTTCTTATCAACTTGTCATTGTTTGTCCCGGCGCTAAGCGTTAGATGCTCAAATAGCCGCGGTGTTCCTCCTATATACAATAGGCTACGTGCTATTTTCGTCAAAATTTCGGAACGTGATTTCCGGTATATACGGCGCAGACGTCGTTTCGAGAGGGGGGGGGATTATTGTTTACTCTCGGCTACGAGATTATGCAGCGAATGACCGTGGCTGCCTCAGAGAAGTAGGACGGAGGAGAAAAAGGACGAGAGGTCGAAATCCGCTTCCATTCCGGCGCAGGATTTCGTCTCCGACAATTATACGAGCGACTATATATGGCGCAGCGAGAGACTTGGCTAAGAAGTCGCGGAGAGTAGAAAGACGGAGAAGCCAGTCATTAAGATTCAGGCGAATTTGCTCGGATTTCTTTTGCTGGGAGGATTCGCCCCCCCCCCCCACCCACCCCCCGTCAAAATCCTTCGTTAATGCTAATTACAAATCGGCTTTCTGCAATCGATCGGCAATCGCGAGACTTCGCGAGCAGCCCGGCTCGGGAACTAATGAGCTCGGATGATTCCTTTATTTCTCTCCTCCGACTCTGCGACTAATTTCGCTGCTTTGTCGCGCAAATTCGTCGACTCCCAGGGCGAATCGTCGATCCTTTACACTCGTTCCCTGTGTTAAATGCGTGGAAAATTGGAAGTACGCGGCTGTTTAGGAATACGTGAGCGCGTGTTTTTGGGAAGTGGGGGGGGGGGGACTGATGAAACGTCAGGACGAAATTTCATCTCCGAAAACTAAGAGAGCTTGACTGACGTTTCCACTTCGGGGACATGAATGAATGTGTTAAGTGAAATTTATCAAGAGTGCGCAAGCCGTAATGTTTGAGAGTTATAAGCCGGCGCGTAGAAACGCGCGACTCGTGTGTGTTTCTCGTGTGATGTGAAAAAATGTTTTAAGGTAAACTCAAACACTGCGCGCGAGCAAGAGATTTCTTTGGATTTTGCGCAGAGGAAAAAAGCGTTATTCTCGCACGGTCGCATGAAAAGTTTAAACAAATAACCTTCGATGATTTGTTTCTTCTTTTCTTTGGTTCTCGTAAATTTTAGAATGGTATATCGTTCTCGGAAAACCGTCTGCAACTAATGGCATTAAGTATGTTTTAGAAAAAAAATGTCTTTTTTTATATGAAAAAAAAAAGGATACGTTGGGTATCAGAACGAAACCATTGATTTTGCGTAATTGGAGCGCTCACAATTGAAGCGAATTTATTGCCGCTTTGGATTATTTTCCATTATCCCGATAATTTCACATGAGAAATAAGAGTATAAAAAAGTAAACATCTTTTATTGGCTATACTATATACGAAGCTGGTACAGCCTCGTGTGCTGTGATCGTTATGTTAATAAATATGCTCAATTTTCTTGAGCAAAAAAAAAAGAAAAATAAAGATAAAAAGCCTTATGTAAACTTTACAATTATGTAAGGAATGTTTTATTGCAATTTTCGCAATGCTGTATTAAAATGTAAACTTTGGTATGCACCTTGATATTAGATTATAAATTTCTTTTTTTGCTATTATTTATACTTTGCAGCTTTATCGAGAGTACACAGGCTAATTGTTGACTTCATAATATACTACGTGTCTTTACCAGATGATAACAGCAAGTTCGACAAGTGTAGGGAGAGTTTCAAAAAGCTTAACTTTTCAATTTTTAATAAGTTCGAAACATAAGGCGTTTTGTCGTTACTTTTACCGTAAGGTCTGCCATTAGCGTTTTAAGTTTATTAGGTCAGAATAATCCAGAGAAATTGTTTTCTCGATATTGCCAAGTACTTTTATGAGTAGACTTGTTACTTAGAACATAATGACGCGAACATTATAGATAAACTCTCTCTAGCTTAATGAATTTTTAAGTTTATTGGTTTTTGTTACTTAGCTACGAAAGCATTATAATTTGAAGATATGATGGACAGTTTAAAATAATTTTTTTTTTTAATCGAAAATTTATTTATTCGTAAAGAAACAATCAGCAAAATGTTGTTGGATTCGGAGAATGTAAATTCCGTATTTTTTTGGAGAAAAATAAAAATACACACGAAAATGCAAGAAGAGGAGATAAGTGCAGTTTCGGGTATAAACCAAGTTGTTTTATTTGCAAATATTTGCCTCCAAAAATATTCCCCGAGAATTGTTTACCGAATCATCATTAATTATCGCGAGGTGGTAACAGCCTGTATCTAGACAGCTCAAAAGTCTCGGCTGTCCGAAGAAGCTGCATTATACAGGGGCTTTCCAGCGCGCGCGCGACTCTCTCGATCCACAATAACGCTTTATTTTAATTCACGGCTAATCTGCAATGCGCATTTTTTTTTATTTTTTCAAGTCTACTAAATCAAAATTGAAAAGGTAGGCGATTAACATAACTTATTTCACTTTTTTCTTCCTCCAAATAGCGCGATAATTCATTTACGTTGTTTTTTTCTTCAATAAAAAAGAGTTGCGGGTTACGAAAAGCTTATAAATTCAAAATGACGAAAGATTTAAATAATTTTGCGTGTTACTCTACCAAAGAATAATCAAAGAAAAGTAAAAGCCAGCGAAATACAAAACAATATTAACAAATGGTAATTTTAACCGAACCAGCTCCGGAATAAATAAGCAGCTGCAACAAGATAGCAATCTCCTCTATATACCCAAAAGTGTCTCTCAAAGCCTGCATCGCCTTCTCCCAAGTGTACACGATTGCCGGGTCAAAATCGAATTTCTTAATTCGCGCGAAGAAGGGGGGGAGGATCGAGATGCCGTTCGATCAGGATCGCCAGTGTCTGTGTCGTCTCGACTTTCTCGGCCGTAGTATCTAGGCTGAGGAGAGGGGCCGTCTATTAAGCGCAAGAGAGCCTCTGAATGGCAATAACCATTATCGCAGCTTCACAGCTGAACGCTCGCGTCTCTCGAGAGAGCTCCTCTCTCTCTCTCGCTTCGTGATCGGATTAGTATGGCCGACGTGGAAGCTCCGGCATATCCGCTACCCTACCTCCTCCTCATATACTCTTTTCGTTTGCCGATCTCTTGCTCATAATCGTTGCCGGGCTCTCGGTGTATGCGTGTGGCTTGTTGCTTTTTCCCTTCCAAGGGCTATTGCTTTTCTAAGCTCGCTATTTTCTCGTTAAAAAAAAAAAGATCGTTCTAAAGGTAGTTGGATAAATCTTGATTTATCGAGAGCCTGCCAACGGAAGATCGAGCTTTATTTCAAAAGTCTGCGTATAGACCGAGTTTTATGATTCGCGGCTCACTCTCAGTGTATGCGGGGAATTAAAAATATCGATCTTTCTCTCTTTCTTAAAACAAAATGATAATGGAACTTCGATTATTATTAGGCGTCGGTTAAAGCACCTCGACCGTTATACTACGGAGAATCGTAGGAAACTCGAGCCGAAAAAGCTCGAACAAAAGCTCATAGAATCGTCGATTGCGAACTCGAGAGAGCAAGCTGCAAGGCTGAGAGAGGAGAGAGAGTTGGGGGGGGGGGGGGCTAATAAATCCTCGGCTGCAGTGGCAAACGAATAAACGAGAGCCCCGAGAGTTTCGTCTTCTCTCTCTCTCTCTCTCTCTCTCTCTCTCTCTCTCTCTCTCCCTTGCGCGAGAAGATTTCAGCGCATGAATACCCAAGTATGCAAATGCGTCCGTGTGCATGTCGTATATATACACATATATATATATATATACACGTATAGAGTATAGCTAGGCAGGCTAATGGCATTCGGGACTGGCGTAAAATCGGGGCCTCCGCGCCTCTGTCTGTCCGTGGTACCTCTCCGCTCTTGAAATCTACTTACGGAGCGCCTACCCTCCGACTACATACACCGCCCCGTAGGCAACGATATAGGCGCGAATTGATAAAGCCGCGAGAGAGAGAGAGAGAGAGAGAGAGAGCTTGTAGCTCCAAGCAAAATTGCCCTCAGGCAAAGCCTGTTTGGTTACTTCTCGAGACTCTTAACGCCTAACCATTGGTGGTTTTTAAGGGCTTTTCTTTCTATTTGATAACGAGACGAATTTGGGAATGAAATAAAAAAGGAGAACGATTGATCGTATAGGTAAGGAATTTGAAGGGAATAAAAAAGGTAGCAAACCTTTAGCTGATAGATTGGATAATCCGATTATCGTTGATAAAAATCGAGTAATTAAATATCTATAAAACGTGATTTTTTCCAAATCGATAAGAACGAGGCGAGGGCAGTGGTAAAGGGAAAACTTATTAGCGAGAGCTTATTCTTCGCAGTCAAGCCAGGGCAAAAATTAGTCGGTAAACAGTGAGCTGCGCGCCGGCAGTAGCTAGAGGACTAACAGTCGAGGAAAAGAAACACTCCAAGTCTCTTTCTCTCTCTCTCTCTCTCTCTCTCTCTCTCTCTCTCGGCAACGTGTGGTGCAACAATGAAGTCGTTCGATGCCGGCTGTTTGTTTTGGCAGCGGGTGACGTCCAAATTCGCACTGCTCTCGCTCGTCCTCTCTCTCTCTCTCTTTCGGCGCGGGAGCCGCATTTCAAAAAGCCGAAAATATTTTCGGCACTTGCGCAATCCGCGCACGTAGCTCGCGATAGCTGCGTGTAAAAGTCGCCCTCTCTCTCTCTCTCTCTCTCTCTTTCGGGGAAAAATCGAGAGATAAGAGAGTGCGAGTAATGTGTATTGCAAATAATTGCAGTTTCACGTGCACACGTGTATGTTGTTGCTGATAATTCTTTTGTTTGGATTTGTGCATTAATGTTTTTTATTTTAAATACTCGATTTACGAAGCTTTTGGGCTGTTGTATTTTTTGCGATTTTACGAAGAGCGCATACAGTTTGGGCGAGAAACGCCTGAAAAATGCCAACGATCGATTTGAAATAATATTATAGTATTCGTAGAGGCACCGAAAATCTCTAGCGAAACCCTGTGCGCTATTGTCATTCGTATAAGATCTTGAAAGGAGCATTGAATTATTGACCGGCACTAGGGTGTAACAATAGTTGAAGCTCTGCCGAAGAGACGTGTATATAGCGAGCGTAAGAGGAGATAAAGGCAGAGAGAGAGAGAGAGAGAGCGAGAGAGAAAAGTCAGCGGCAAATGGAAAAGACCGACTGGGGGTAGCCCGATAAAGTAAATAGAAACGTACGACACGTAGGACGTACGTGTCTCGCAATAACGGCTATTCTTATTCCCCGAGTCTCGTAGCTTTGCATCTACTCCCCTCCCCCCCTCTCCCCCTTCTCGCAGCAATCGGCCAACAGAGGCGCTCTCCTTTATACTTTAGCCGTCTATCGTCCGCAGATTCATCGTGATTGGCTACCGCGGCGTGTCCCGCTGGAAAAATCAAGCCGAGCTGCTGCTGCTGCACGCGCGCGCATCCGATAAGTCTCGATGTATACACTGTATGTACGAGCTCGTTAACCGAGCTTCCGCTGCAAGCTTCTTCCCTATCGATGAATTTCCCTTCTCTCTATCTCTTCGGCGTTTGGTGGGAGAACGCTGATTTTAATAAAATTTCTCCGCGGTCTTGCCTGCGCGCCCGGTGTAAATCGCGTTGCGATCGGCGATTTTCCGGGCGATCTGCATAACGGGGCCGGGCCAAAGCGAAATTAATTTAAAAAGTCAAGCCGCGAAAACGAGAGATGGCCGCGAGCTCGAACGTATACATCGCGGATCGCGCCGCAGCGCGAATAAGAGAGGCAGTATGTGTGTGTGTGTGGCTCGCGCGATAAATTTTCCACGAAGCAGCCTGGACACCGCGGGGGTATATATAGGGTACGTATAGGTCATTAATCAACGCGCGGTAGAGAGAACGATCTGCTCTGCGCTTCTGCTTTTTGTCACTGATTTTCCGAAGAGGACGGGGGGGGGGAGGTGTGGCATAAGGCAACGGCAAATTTGCCCAGGCTAAGCGGCCGAGCGTAAAGGCTGTTTTTATTTTTCGCCCCCGCTCTGGTACTCTGTGGCTTTTGTTGCCGCCCCCCCCCCCCCCCCACAGCTCGTCGATTGCGCCCGGCCAATCAAATATTAAATGTGACCAACGAGCTGAATTATATTGAATGCCGGGGTGGTATGCGCCCAGCGGAATTAACGAAGCGCGCCGAATGCGGGGACGGACTGGAGCGCACGAGAGAGAGAGAGAGAGAGAGAGAGAGGCTGGCAGGTGTGCGACGGGGCTGTTTTGCCAAGAAATCGCGCGCGGAGAAGCCAGGCGCGAATTTTGTGTATGCGCGTAGCTGGAAATATACTTTTAATTTGTCATACGAGAATGAATTCGTTATAATTTGTTTTGTACAAGTGTTTAATTTTCTAATTTTGCTTGTTATCACGAGAAAATTGGTTTTCGTGAACATAAAAACTGATTTTTTTTTTCTTCGATGTATGCTAAAATATAATTTGACCTTGCGAAATTTGAGTGTTGATTACAGGGTTTTTTTTTCTCTCCAAATTTGCATGTGAGAATTGCGGGTTGCTCGGTAGTCTGTTGGTCTTTTGAATTAACCGTTTTCTTGATTTACGAGATCCCAGCAGCGAGAGGCATTAATCACGTTGAAATTGCTCATCCTTGAATCTTGCGAATTTCGGGAGAGTGTGCCTGCGACATTCCCCGGGATGGAGAAAAAATTTTTTCTTTTCTGAATTGATTGAACAAGAGACTTGATACATCAAGCCGCCGTGATAAATGGTGTAGGCGAGAGTGGCTCGCAAAATTTCGATAGGCAAATAATACAAGGTGCGCGCGCGCGCGCGCGGGAAGCCAATTTCTTACATCGTTGCCTTCGATAACGCCACGGTGAAAACTGCAGCGGCTCTCGCTTGCAGAAATAGCGTTTTGAGTTTGATCGATAATTATTGAGTCTGTGCTAAAATAATTTTAAAATTTTGACTAATATAAATTAATTACCGTTCGAACTATAACTGGACAGAAAGACTCGAGCCAATCTCCCATTAGGCCCTACTGCAGATTCGAGGCGAGAAGGCCGGGAAGCGAAATAACGTAAAAAAACAGAACTGCAAATCCGGATAGACGAAAGAAGAGCCAGCTAAATACGAAGAAGAGAGAGAGAGAGAGAGAGAGGGGGGACAAAAGAGTGCAGGAGGGAGAAAAAGAGTCTGTCTCCGTGTCCGGGTGTGGTAGTCGATCCCTACTGCACTAGCACGTAACGCCGCGTCAGAGAAAGAAGGGTGAAGCGCTGAATGGCGAGAATGCAAAATCAAATGATCCAAATCGGATTGGCCGGGGCGGGGGGGGGGGGGGGGCCAAAGGCGGCGAAAGGCGAGACGCCGCGCGCGCACTCTCGGCGTACGTGTATGCGTCGAAAAATGAAACGAGCCTGCAGCCGCCCTCTTGCTCTCTCTCTCTCTCTCTCTTCTATGATTCGACGGCGTCTGCTACGTTGCCTGGGAAATTAGAATTGGCTCGAGCTTTCCACTCCCCACCCTCCGCTCTCTTTTTTTCTTCTTGGCTCGTGTTTTTTTTTTGCCTCGCGGATGCGCCGGGATATTAATCGGCTTATGAGTTGGATTTTTCTTTTTCATTGACAACGGTGGAGTGAAGGATGTGGGAGAGAGAGAGAGAGAGAGAGAGAGTGAAAATAATAAGGAGAGCGCGAGAGGCTTGTTATTCGTTGTCATTCATGTGTAATTCCACGCGAGCCTTTTTCTATCTGATGGGTAATAAGTCGGAGCGATATGTATTACTTTGTTATACACAATTTTGTCTGATTTAGTTTTATGTATTTGTAATAACGTCAGTTTGATTGATAAAAGTTATTTACTGATTGTCTTTTTGAAAAGAATGTGTATTATTATTAATCTCATTTAATATTGAATAAATAAATCCGAAAAGTCAATATCTCTACCTGATACGACCAGCATTCATTTTTAATCCAATCTGGAAGGGGGTGGGGCCGTTGTACGCCGTAGTATAGCACTTGAAAAGCGCGGCTAATAAAAAGGGCAAACGAAATAACAGCTGTAACCTCACCGATAAATTCATACAAAATTTACAGCGAATAAGCGGAGTAAACAAGCTGAATGAAGGGAATAAAAGCAGCGCGAGCGAGGGAAGAGAGACCAGAGGGGGGGGATTGGGAAGAGTCGAATAAGAAGAGAGAGAGCCGGGCGCGCCAGGAAAGGCGCCCAGCAGCAGCGCCGATCCCCTGCGGGCTTTTCTCTCGCCACGAGAGAGAGAGAGCAGACTGCTCCCTTCCCTCCCCCCCCTCGCCTGTCCTGCCACTCGAGATAGCGCCGGCATTATCGGGAGGTCTAATTAAACTCGAGTATGGGAAATAAAATGAGCGAGCTCGCGCGGCGCCGCTGCCACGGCCCTATCGCTTTCGCGATGGAACCTTCCGATGCCCCCCCCCCGCCTTTCTTTCTTGTTTTTCTTCAAGTTTTGTTGAAAAAAAAATAGCTTATACTCACAACCTTGGTTTGTTTTTTGTTTTGGTTTTTGTTCGTCGTTTGTGCTGTTGTTTTTTTTTGTGTACTTTGCTTTTGATGTTTGCGCAATGAATGTTCGCGAAAAAGAAGACAATGATCGCAGGCACTGGAAATGTTTTTATTAAATTGGAAATGTTAACAATTTCGCGCTGCTCTCTTGCCACGTTGGCGCGCCTTGGCCGTATATGTTCGTCCCTTTTTCAAGTTTCCATTTCTCTGTTTAATAATAAATCAACTACGAAATTGATACGGACGTTAAAACGATAGCATTTCGACGGCCATTTCTTTTCGATCGCAAGTCAAAGAGTCATCCAACCCGAATTAAAACCGCGCGCAGGCGAAACGTCGTTAGCAGTATCATTACATCTCCGACCCTTGGCCGTATCCCGCGTCGGCCTAGCCATTTCTTTCGATTACCCGAAAATTCGGACGGCCAACGAAACTATACGGTGAGCCCGGTTAGTTTTCGGTAGTTTTCCCCCAGCGTGTTACATAGTACGGGAAACTCGCGGTCTAATTGACGAGGTGATACGCCGCAACGTCGCAATTACTCTCGGCGCCCCCGGGAAAAGTTAAATTGCGAGACATTTGCGCGAAGAGTTACAGCGCGGGGGAGGCGAAAAAAAGTTGGCTTGAATTTCAAATTTAATTTTCAAACCTCTCCTATACCCACCTGATGCTAAAGAAAGCAAGCTTATCCAAAGAATCGGACTCTCGCGAATTTAATCTGTTATCGCGACAAAAGGACGAGCTAATCAAAAGTACACCGGTCCCTACAACAGCGGTGAGCAAATCATTCGACAAGCACAGCTTAAGGGCACACGCGAGGAGGTAACTTTTTTAATAAGCCGACGTTAAAATTACGCTGGAGAACGCAATAACGACTGGTTAGCTGTTAAGCAGTGCCGCGGCACACGAGAAGGGGACGATAAAGAGAGTTTGGCGATTGACGATATCAGCGGTTAGCGCGTCCTTCGGCAATCACATTAAAAGTTTCCTTGAGAAAAGTCTACGCGTATAAAGATGGAGAAAATAAGTGGAGGGGAGATGTATGAATTACGATGGCGTTTTCACGGGAAAATCGACGAGGCTCGATACGCGCTCGGTCAACTTTTGATTTTCCGCGGGCAAGTTTTGAATTTTGAAATTACTTCTGTGATAAGTCCGTCGGTTGGTCGAATGTAGAATGAGCAGCGGTACGACGAGCAACGTTTGCAAAGTCAAATGATTCGAGAAAATGAAATCCCGGGGGAAAAAAAAAGTAATTTTCCCGGGATTAGCGAGAGTTGCGAAATGGAAAATAGCAGGGCAGTACAGAGACGAAGCTAATACGCCCGATAATAACGTAGAAGTGACTAACAATAAAATGCCGATGAGAGGAAAGGCCGTTTTTAGGCTTATAAACCGGATTTGGAGGGAAAAAATTCCGTTCTTATATTGCCACTTGTATCCGAGGAGGCTAGACGTCGTTGCAGGCCTTCGAAATTGGCCATTTAGTCCTGCCCAGTCGTCCGGAATAATACCGATAGTTTTGATATGTAAATAATTCCGGGAGCTCATCGTCTTTTCCCGATTAAATAGGTAGCCTCCGCTGGAGATTACGCGGCTTCCACTCCAGCCTGTCCACGCCAGAGACATCCTCTCTCTCTCTCTCTCTCTCTTGCGTTAAAGAAAGACACTTGCCCCCGATAATCTTATGCAAGCTCGGCCGGATTGGCTTGCCCCCCCTGTACCGATATCCGATATATCCCGCGTTTCCGATTTACCGGGAGGAAAAGAGAGGTCTTCCTCTTCTGTATTATAGCTCTGCATTGCAAATCGCGACTTCTATTAGCCAATCTCGAGGGTATATTAATCGGCCTTTAATACGAGGTTAATTAAAGAACGTCTGCAGACGCGAGAGAGGGAAGAGATGCGCTCGTTATATCAGACAATCTGTATACCCTCATCCCCGGACAGCACTTGGAAAACATCGGCAGACCGACGAAAAATAAAAAGACATGCAAATTAGTTAGAGCGAGAATCGGGGGGGGGGCGAGATAAGTTGGCGGCATCGGGAATTAATGATTGCAAATTGACTCGGGGACCATCCGGCAACGTCAAACTTCAAATGCATAATAAATTTAAGGCCGAGCCGCGGCTAGGAATGTCTCTACTTATACGAGGCAGCGAGAGAGCCGAGGAGGGAGGGGTGGCTGGGGCGTATAATGCGCCGAAAGAGGACTTGCCGCGACGGCTGCCAGAACCGAGAGACGCCGCTCTCCTTTTTCTTCTCGCCAGCGTGCAAGAGAGAGAGAGAGAGGGAACGGGTATATAGGCGTCGTGGAAGCCCTTAAAGGATTTTCGGAGCCTGGGTTAAGAGCGAAGCGCTGTACCGTGCAATGGATCGGATTAAATATTATTATGAGGAGAGCCTGAGAGAAAGAGGAAGAGAGAGAGAGAGAGAGAGGCAGACTGGTGAACGTGTCGCGTTTGCTCTCCTGCTGCTGCTGCAGTAAAATCCGCGCTCTTCTTTGCGCCGAGCGCTTTCTCTTTTTGTTGTTTTTAAGGAACTGTTCTCGGATGGGCTGCTACTGCTATTTTTCTCTCGATTTTTGTTTCGTGACGAGTAAAAGAGAGAGAAAGAGACGCGGATCGCGGCGAATGTTGGAATAATTGAATTATCGCGGGGCTCGAATTGTCGTTACGATTTTCCTTATGTTTTTCTTCCGAGCGTTTACCTATTTCTAAATGATAAATCGCTGAAGTAAACGATAGTAGTAAGGGACGCTGAATTGCAGACACCCGTTGCTGTTTCGAGCCGCCGAAAACGTCTGGCCCCGGCGCAGCTGCACAGCTGTCCCCCCCCCTCCCGGCCCTTACTTCTTGCGCTGGGGCCAGACGTTTTCGGCGGCTCGAAAAAGCGGCGGGTGTCTGCAATTCAGCGTCCCCTACTACTCACGATAGCCGGATAATTTTCTACTAGCCTCCATACGCACTTCCTCTTTCCCTCTCCTCTCCTATTCAAATGAATCTCATCATTACTTTCTTCCCCC
The DNA here is from genome assembly GCA_030522585.1 of Anagyrus pseudococci. NCBI lineage: Eukaryota > Metazoa > Arthropoda > Insecta > Hymenoptera > Encyrtidae > Anagyrus > Anagyrus pseudococci. Next base: position 38,663 of record JAPYYQ010001142.1, on the reverse strand, counting down.
TCCCCTTCCCTTATACTTTACCGCGTACGAAAGTACAAAAAAACGCTGCGTCACCTCTCTCTCTCTCTCTCTCTCGAGAGAGAGAGCTTTCCCATGCGGAGTATAAAATCGTTGGCCGGCACCCAGAGCGGATGAATGCATTTTTCACTGGCCCTCCTCTCCTTTTCCCTTACGATATTATCGAGGGCTCGTTATTAATCGATCGAGACGCGCGCGGTTGCCTGGCACGAGCGTAGAAGGTGTACGCTTATTCATTTCTCGGTTAGCCGGGCCCGAGGAAATTTATAAGAAAAGCTTCCGCAGAATCCGAGAGTGAGGGAACGAAATCGGCCCGGGGGCGTGAAAAACGAATGCATTTTTCATGGCCCGCGGGAATATCGCGCCGAGGGGGGCGAGTCTACGGTGGATAAGGGGGGGGGATTATTTTAATAATAAAGGACCACTGAGTACCCCGCGCGACTTTCTTCCTCCCGACTAAACGCCCTTCCCCTTTTCGCTTCGATTTTTCCTCAGGGTTGACGCTCCGTCACCGACTAACATTTTTCAACCCTCATCTCCCCGGCCCCTAGTTGCGTTTGATGTCAGCTCCTAATATCGCCACAGGTTAGAGCCCCGGCGTTTCCCGAATTCAAAGTTTCCTCCATAAAGCCCGAGTATACAGCGTTGCGGTCGGTCTCTCCCAGAGGCAAAGCACAATGGAGAGAGAGAGAGAGAGCACACGCGTAGGCAGTATAGCGAGAGGGGATGGAGAATCCGTCGAAAATTAAAAAAAAAAACCGGTGCAGCCGTCCGCGAGAGAGAGAGAGAGAGAGAGAGAGGGGCGCTCACCTGGAGCGTGAATCTCGGCTCGCTCACGGTCCGCTGGCCCCGTGTGGTTTTCCGCCGGCTTCGCAGAATCCGGCCAATTATGCCAGCGTTTGCGGCGTCTCTTCCTCTCTCTCTTTCGCGTCTTCTCACCGCCGCCGACTCTCTGCTTCTTCTTCTTCTTTCTTTGCCTCCTGCCTTGCGCCGCGTATAAACCGGGCTAAATGAATTAATTTGTTTGCGAATTTATATTAAGCTTTATCGAAAAATACCTTCGTTTCCAGCTACCGTGTTTTCCCCTTTTTCTTCTTCTGATACTAACGATAATAAATGTAGCCTTTTTTTTTTTTGGCTGAACTACCGACTACGCAGCCTTTTTAATTATGCTCTCTCGTATACATAGGCGAAAATTGTTCGTCCGCGTCTTTTGAAAATTCAATCAGTTTAATGGATTCTATTCCGCGGAACAAGTGGCCAGGAGGGGAGTAAGGGGAGTCGGGTGGAGCCAGAATCCACACTGGGATACATTCTTATTCGCGCCGAGCAATCAATGCCGTCAGCCAAACAATTTCAAACGGGGATTAAGAAAGCCACTCGCGGTCAATATAGATGCAGATGACGCTCGAGAGGCAGTGCACGCTGTTAACGCCCGAGCACTATCATCTCTCTCACCCCTTCCCTCTCGCGCTAGGGTTATATACACGCCGGGCGCGTTTTATTATTCATACCGCGGGCCAATTCGCCGGCTGTGTACGTGTATAATGACACTTGGGCACGTCGCCCTTTCTCTCCCCCACCACCACCCCGATTTACATGATGAATTTTCATTTGGCCGATGTGCCTCCCAGCGCTTACCAGTCCTTCCCCCCCCCCCTGCAGCCAAACAAGCCTATGTACTAGCTACACCGGGTATACACAAGTGTGACTTCTCGCTGATTTCGAGGCAGAGACTATGTATAAACACGACTCATTAACTTCAATTGTTTTTGCATCTTGCAATTTACGCGCCGTGGCGGGGCGGACTTGTCCGCGTCTCTCGAGTTTTCTCATGGTGGAAATTCTTTTTTTTTTTGTTCCGCCTCTCTCTTTTTTTTTCATGACGCGCGCGCGAATCGTCATAAAGACGAGAAATATAGAACGGATTTAGCATTATAGACTTGGAATTTAATTTTCCGGTGGGCATTGTTATACGGGCTTGGAATATCGCCTAAAGGGTTCGTTTCTCTTATATCAATCCAACGGCTTTTCCTGTTTTTTTTGCTCCTATCCCCCTTTACCTTCTCTCCCTAGACTGTTCCGTGCCAGCAACGCGAGATATTCTCACTCGCTTTCCCATCGCGAATATTCAGAGTCGGGGCTGTATACGTAAATTTCGCTATCTCTTATCGAAAATATAGGTCAACGTCGTTACCTTTACCAAACACCATTTATTAAATCCCTCGACTGTACCCCCCCCCCCGCCCTTCTGACAAATCTTAGCCCGAAAAATCTCAAATTTTTCAAACTCCCGTCGGCCACGCGAGCTCTGCAGTCGCGCGAATATCTCAAATAATTTTCCAAATTCCAACGAGACCATCATCAAGCCAGTCTATCTCCCTCGGCCAGTTTTATCCAAGCGAAACTTCTCAACGACCCTAGAAACCGGTATAAAATCGCCCACCCCTAATCTCGAATTCGCGCCGGATCGTCGAGTTGAGAAAGAGCGAGAAAGCTGACGAATTAGCATAGTCAGACTCTTGAGTATCCGGACACAGCCGTTTTCCCGGGGCTTCAGCGGCATTTTCAGGGAAAACTCCTTCGGCTCGCTGCTTTCCATTCGTCTATCTTTCCAACGGCCCCTCTCCTCGACGAGGCGCGCGCCCGCGCCCGGTAAACAAAGCTTTAATGAAACTTCTAATGAGTCAAATCATATTATCATTCAGCCGGTGGGAAGAGCCGGGTGGGGCAGAGCCTATACCCCGGCGACCGCACGGCTTCGTCGACTACTCTCGAGTGTGTGCGCGAGAGACGCCGCCGGCTTAAATAAGTTTCGCTACTTCGCGAGAGAGCATAAACATACGTGTCGTCGTGGAGCGCTTGCGGACGAGAAGAAGCTGAGCGTCTCGTTAACCCTATACCGCTGCTCTCTCGGCTTCTCCAGCGAAAGCGCGAGCTTTCAGGGGGGGAAAAAAAATTTTGTTGAGATTCTAATAAGAGTGCTTGCTCATTAAACGCTGTGTTTTGACATTTAGCCTTTCCACTCTCTCTCTCTCTCTCTCTCTCTCTCTCTCTCTCTCTCTCTCTCTCGATATCATAATGGCCAGCTGTCGATGCTTTAATTACGGCTGAAAATTCATGATGCTAAAGATAAGGGGAGAGGGAGGGGGAGGGTTTGCTGGAAGGCGCGAAGCAGCGAAATTTCGCAATTATGAAACAATAAGAGAGCGCGTCAACAATAAAGCGACGGGACAAAGAGACTGGGGCTCTAGTTTTGCGATAGGTAAGAAGCCAAGACGCTGGAAGGGGGAGGAGGGAGACGAGGGTGCAAAGATCGAGCTTTCAAACGAGAGAGAGAGAGAGAGAGAGAGAGAGAGCGAAGCAAGTGGATTATTCTCGCTATTAATTAAATACCGACCAATATCGATGCTACGCGAGCGCGCCGTTTGAAATTGAGAGGGAGAGAGAAAAAATTGAAGAAAAGGAGGAATTTTACTTACGGTAGGATGAGCTATCCCGCCTTAGTCCCGAGCGGGGGTATTCATTAATATCCAGTCGTTTGAAGAACAATGCGCTTTCGTATTACGGCATAACTTTGACTTGCGCTCTCTCTCTCTTCTCTTGTTGCCTCGAAAGCTGCTATTGCAACTATTATTTGATTTATTTCAGTCGATAATGATTTATAATCGCTGGAAAAAGAGAATGAGAGATTGGTAGAATATGATTAATTGTTTCCTCTCGAATATGGTTTTTTAATGAAAAATTTATTATACTTAATGACTTTATAGAAGGTTTTGAAGACTGAGCAAAAGTATTATTTAAAATCGTATTTATTATCTTATTGTAATATTTCAAAAAGGTCGCGGTGTAATGCAGTTTTAATCAAAACAAGTACTTATACACTCGCAATTGGTTAAAACGAATCAAGAAAAAGTCACTTCGGCAAAAAAAAGAGGCTGGTTCTGCTAGATCGGCTGTTGGAAACTTGTCTGACGAATTAGACTGACGGAAAATTTAAAAAAAAAAAAAGAAAAAAGTTCTCAATCCACCCAAAGTACGAGGTTGGAATTCGTCGCCGGAAGTTGTCGAGCTTTTGTGCTTGCGCTTATAATGAGAGGAACGGACCAGAGAGACGATGGTCTAAGGAATGCGTATTCCCCGTCCACCCCTTTTCTCCATTTTCCGAAAGTTGAGGAGGACCCGCACGCTTTGGTCTACTTGTAGGGATTCGGCTTTACACAAGCAGCCCCTCCTCCCGCCCTCTTGTAAGCGGACTCCCTCCCTCTCTCTCTCTCTCTCTTTGATTCTCGTCCGAATTGTCGTGCGTCAAAGAATGAAAATGGCATTTTTCCAAAAATTTCATCAAAGCAGCTCGCCGTTCTCTCTTTCATAATTCAAAACTTTCTCGTATCTGGAATTTCGGGGCTGAAAGTTTCGAAGGAATTTCGGACTTGCTGTATATGGCTGTGCCGCCGAGATGAATCGACGCCGTATTTGCAACTTCGCGACGCGTAAAATTAAGAGTGAAAAATGATTCGGCAAATCTCCCTCCTCTCTTTTCCAGCGCAGCCCCGTCGATTTATCAAGTTCGAGGCACTTTTGCAATATGCCCAGCGGGGGCTGTACATGTGTATAGAGCGCGCGCGCGACTCTTGCACAGCGCTACACGCTTCGTCCGGTAGCCCTTTCAGCCCCCCCCCCTATACCGTAATATATAGGCTCGAGGCGGGCGCGCGCGTGTGTAGAATAGAACGACGATGCCAGAGGATGGGGGAAGGAAGAGAAGCTAGCAGATGTAGATAAATAGAGGAGCGAGCGCAAGGGATGTGGGGGGCTAGAGGGAGTGGACCGATAGATCGAACTAGCGGCCATCCAGAAAATGGAGTGTCGCTGCAGCGGCCCGAGCGTATCGGCCAGTTTATGACACGTAATTAAAAAGTCAGCCGGCGAACTATCCCAAGCCGGCCTCGAGAGATGATGCCCATCTCCTCGGGCGCTCTCTCTATTATCGATCCGCAAAAGTCGATAGTTTACTCCTCCGCTTTTCCTCGTCTCTCTGATTTTTTCTTTTCCTTCCGACGATTTTCATGAGGAAAATTTTAGCGAAAAAAAGATTTTTCTCGAAAAGCCACGAAAATTCGAAAATTGTTTAAAAAAAAAAATAGCCAACAAACAGCGACTATATCGCCGCTTTGCCACACATCTTTTTCCGCGAGCTTCAAACTCTCGAGAGCACATTTTTTGCCTGGTAAATCTCGGGGTGCTTTAACGCGGAGAAAAGGCCTCGCGACGCGGCTCAGACTTCCCCAGAGAAAGAAAGAGAGAGAATCCTCGCCGTTGGACGAGAAAGAAAAACCTTGTCTCGAAAATTTCCACAGTGGATTCGATTCCAGAATTTATGGCTTCATTCCTCCTCGGCCAGGCGCGAGAGCGAGCTTTCGACTCGCCAGCCGCACACACGGCCGGCCGCGAGAAAGAAAATTCTCGACTGACAAATCCGGCGAACTCATATGCAATAAATCGTTGGCCCGGCCGGTCACACCGGTGTTTCTCATACACACCGAACCCTCTCTCGATCCCTCCCTCCTGCTTCTTCTTCTTCTTCTTTTCTTTCTTGTATTAGCTTTGTCCTTTCTTTTAGTTGCTCGTCGTATTTATGGCTAGGGCTGTGATGCATTCGGCTAGCCACTATAGGCTGACAAGGGAACGATATAAGAGGAATCGCCCCCCAAGAAAGATCGCTTTTCCTATTTGCACTTCTTATATTCGTATCTCATGGTATTAGAACCGAGGCTATCAATCTCTAGGAAAATTCATTTTTTGAGAATATTTCATATATCAGGTAAATGCTAAGTAAACTTTCATAATTTTTACAAAAATTCGATTTACCTCATGCAAGGGTAATTTTGAAAAATTTTAAACTTTTAATCTAAGTAAATTGAAATTTTCAAACCAAGTTCGCATTCACGGGTCAGAACACCCTAACGAGTCTCAATAAATCGACGTATCGAATGGGCTTCTATTGAAATTTCGACGTACATTCATAGCATGATACTGTACTTTTACAACCAATTAGTAACGATCCGTCAGATATACGTTGATAGGAAAAGTGCAGCATTCGATTTGACTCGAAAAGTTTTAGATGTATTCTGACCAATGAAAACGGCAATGAAAGCATTAGTTTCAATTTTGAATATTTCAAACGTATCAGTTATATCGGTTTGTAGAATTGAGTTTAAAGCAGCGCATGCAACGAGCGCAAAAAATTATTTTAAGGTTTTGTAAACATGATTTTTAATAATAATAAAAATAAAAATAGAAAGATTTACTTCGATAGAGCTGCATTGATTCTAAGAATCTAAATCGCTATTTTTATTCTTAAATATCTAATGGAATTCAAGAAAAAATTGATTGATTGGCTTAATCAAAAGTGACTTTTGCTTTTTCTGTGAGTTTTGTGAAATTCTTTTTCAATTCCCTGTCTATCCATTTACCTTAGTATCGACGCGTTTGTCGTAGGTGTACTAAGCAGGGTAGCAGGAAATTGCGTTTCATTGTACCGAGAAGATGCTGTTTGCTTAGCCCTGCTTCGGGACAGACAGCGGAGGTTCACGCGACAGAGCTGCGTAGGACAATTGTTGAATAACAATTGCGATTTAAATTATTTACGGTAATAAATATTGTTTGTGGGCTCAAGGATATTGTTGTATAATATAAAACAGTTGAATATAGTCAAAATATTTTTTTTTTATTTTTCTTTCTGTTATTAGCGTAAAGTCGCTAATAATATACAAAGTTGCAATATTGCGCATTCAGTCAATAAGCTACTCATCGTCCAAGTACCTTTTTTCAAAAGGTTCAGACGAAGAGACTATAATAGCGCAGACATAAATAACCTTAGATTAAGTATTGTAAAGTTTCTTAGTATTCTTGGATATATTCGTCTACGTGGTAAACGACAACATCCTGAATGTAGATGTTGGATGCGTACAAGGCACTGGGAGCCAATGGCCTGTCAAGTGGGTAGCCAAGAGGCCTGTTGTCAAGAGACAGGGCACCACCAATGATGTCGCCAATGTATTGGTTCTTGTAGTAATTGTGGAGGTATTCGTTCTGTCCTTGGTAGCCTGAGTAGGCGCTGACGTGAGAGCCGTAGTAGCCACCGTTGACTGGGTACTGGCCGCTACCGCGTTGTCCCTCTGGGATGTGGGCTTCGTACATGCCTTGTTTGTAGACAGTCTCGTGGTGAACTCCACCTTGTGGGTGTTCAACGATCTTCTGGTAAACGAATGGAGTATTGTAGCCCTGTTGTCCGTGCTGAATGGATTGTTGTTGCTGTTGGTGTCCTCCATTCTGGTTGTAATAAGTTTGTTGCCAGTGGGGGTAGTAGTAGCTGCCTGGGTAGTTTTTGTACAGGTAACCGTAATGGAAGTTTCCTAAAATAATTAATTTTTCGTAAAGTATTGTATGAATACAAACGTTGTACAACTTGAACGATAAACTTCGACTTGATCGACAAAGGCTTAAAGTGTATTAAAAGTATCGTACCGTGAGTAATTATATGAGCATCAAAGTCGGGAATAACTTCAACGTTTTGGTATCCACCGTTAATTTTGTCGATTGGGTTTCTGACGAATTGTTCGTATTCGTTGTGTCCAACAACTTGGTAATGGTGGGGTTGGTAGGTTCTCCATACTTCTTCGGTGACTGGACCGTAGTGGATTGGTTGTTGTTGTGCTCCGGAAGAGATGATGAAGAAGAATTGAAGTGGGAAACCACTTTGGGATCCTTTAGGAAGAGCCAACCTTGCTGGGAAACCGTAAAGCTGCTCGGGCTAAAAATATTCAATAAATTTCAATAAGAATTTAGAATTCTAGATTCAAGTTTTTTTATAATTTGCCAATAAAATTTTATAATTACGTAGTTGATGTAGTATGGGCTTTGAGAACTGAAAGCACCCTGGACTTGTTCCATAAGTTGGTGAATTGATGGCCAGTCGTAGCTTTGGCCGGTGGCTTGGTGAGAGTTTCTTACGATGACGTTTTGGCCCTCGACAACTAGTTTCAAACAATATAGTAGTACATTACGAAAAGTTTATATCAACGAAATATAACTGTTTTTTTCATAAATACTACTTACGGTCGTAGACGAATTGGTCGAGTTCATAGAAATAATGACGGTGAATGTTGATGTCAATTGGCTGTCCATCGTAGTTGTATTTAGGTCCTACATATAGACGGACGACGGCACCAGGTAAAACTTTCTGAGATTGAACGTACAGGGAGTACTCGTACGGTTTGTGGTCGAGCCTCTTAAGGTTGGCCATAACAGTTGGGAACGGCTGGTGTTCGTGTCCGCTTCCAACAGGTTGAACAACAGCGTTGCTGAGATCAACTTGGTAGTCACTGAAGTATGTAACCAGTTGGCTTACGTCAACTTTTTCGATGCTGACTCCGGGTACGACGATGTCGTTGTATTGGTAAGCTGGCAGACCTTCTTGGTAGTAGTGGAAGAGTTCGATGATCTTGTTGTACAATTGGTAGAAGATGGGGTCACGGACAGCAGTTTGTCCAAGTTCGAGAGGTGACGGAACGTATTCATGGATGTTGTTGAAAGCAGGAGCGTTACCGAGCAATTGTCTGGCAACGTACATGAAGCTACCGTAATACCTGGGGTTGATGCTTCGGCCAGTTCCTTCGATCAACTCACCAAGGATGTTAAGACCTTGGGGCTGGTAGAGGGAAAGGAAAACACCTTGGGGTGTGATGACGTGTCCGGACTGGATGGCATCGAGAATTCTCTGTTCCAAGCTGCGGACTAGTTTCACCAATTGGTAGTAATGATGTCTGGAAGTAATGTACGTATGTTCATCACGTCCGGGCAATTCAACACCACTGATGTGATGAAGGTTTGACTTGAATGGAGTTTCGATGTGCTCGTAGTAGTAGTCGAGTTCGCGGATGGGACCGAGTCCTTGTCCAAGACGCTCGAGGTTGTAACGGGCAAGCAATTGTTGGTGAATGTAGTAATAGTAAGATCCGTGACCAATGTGGTGTTGGACGCCTTCTTCGTTATGTCCGTAGTGTTGAGCATACTCGCCCTATTGTAATGTAAATAACAACGTTATGTATCACCTTGGTATTATTGCTTGAAAAAAAGTAAGCAATAACTTACATAGGGTATCATGTAACTGGCCAACTGGACATAGTAGTAGTAGGCGCTTAAACCAATATCTTCGGTGAAGTAGGCAATTTGGTTTTCTCCGTAGGGAAGGTAAGAGGTGTAGTTGACGTAAATGTTGTGGACGCCGTATTTCTCTCCGTGGTTTTGGTAGTCGACGCCATATTGGTTGACGTAGTTTTGCACTTTCTGGATGATTTTGCTGTCAAAGAAGTAGTTGGGGTAGACCTCGTATGGTGCAGGAAGGATAACTCCTTGCAAGTCCGAGCGTTGAAGCACAGCTTGAGAGAAAGCCTAAAAAGAAATATATTTTCTTGTGTAGTTAGTGTTGAACGCCTCAATGCGTAATAAGCGTAAAACACGTGTACTAACTGTAACGAACTGATCTTCATTGACGTGCACGCGAGCCCAAGCAGCGGTGTGCAAGAAAGTTTCGTAATCCTTAGCACCCAATAAAATTTGAGTCAGAAGGGAAACTTCCTTGCGGAGCTGGCTGACGGAGTACGAGAATGGTGTGTGCTGGGGCTGAACATGTCCAGAGTTGTAAAGACCGATGTAGTATGTAACTACAGACGGGTTCTCGTAGCTCTGGAGATGGGGCTCGAACACGTAGTTGACGCCGATTTCATAGAGGTGGGAGTTCGGGAGTGTACCAGCAATGTTTTCAAGCAGGTAGATTACATCCTGCTGTTTCTTCAGGAAATCCTGATTGGCTGTGGAATAATTAAATTATTTCACGTTAAAGTTATCAAATTTAAGCCAATTTATTGGAATTTTAATTTTATTTTACTTTGAAACTAAAATAAAACTAATTTTAAGTAAAATCTTTGAAAGTTTAAAATTATATAGAAAAAAAAGAAACAAATAAAACCAACACTTACCAGCATTGAGTTTTGGAACTGAGGGGATTGCTGCCGCAAGGGCGAACAAAGCTAGGAACACGATGCTGAAGCGCATTGTGGAGCTGTGCTTGGTCGACACACTTGTCCGGGGCCTTTTATACCGAATTCGATGCGATTATCGGAAACATTTTGACGACCTATGACCTGATAATACTTTAACGCAGCTATAGGTCCCCCCCAAGTCGAGTTCGTCTCGTGGAAGATTACAGCCTGCCTTATACACCTATTGCATCTTCTGTTTCGCAAGCCAGACAAGAGGACTTACAAAGTATTTTACTGACGCTCGTATCGTCAAAAGCATCTACTGATAATTTTTATGAATTTTTTCAAATTTTTAAATTTGCATTAGCAGTAATGAAAATTTGAGTGAATAAAATAATTAATTGAGCTGTACTATCTCGGCATATTAAAGGCAATAACTACTTTGTTAATTGCGATAAACTATCTTCATAAAGACCATTGAAATAGTAATTACCATTTTAATCTTATTAATTTATTGCGTTCATTAATTAACTTTTGTACAACATCAAATGATTTACCAGTATTATATATTCTAATTTAAAAAAAAAAATTATATAATAATCGACCTTTCCAAAATCATAATTTTTTTTCTCGCTCTATCTTAACCGCTGCACTTTTCTGGATTATTCGATAACAGAACATTACAATATCGAAATTGCAGACGAAACGCATACGCGAATGATTACACCGAGGCATAAAGAGAGATAATATGTCAACCGAATATTAAAATTTATTTTATACCAAACAGCTGAAGCGTTCGGACGCCTTAAAGATCGAATCAACTCCTACGACAGGTAATTTTAGTGTTTTAATAAACTGTCAAATTTTCATCGCGCCATATTTTCGCGAAACTCGCAAGAATTGCACTTTTCAAATAATATTTTTCTCCCGACTCCTTTTTTCATTCAAAAGGTAAACCATAAAAATTATTCCAACGATGTTTACGCAAAGCCCCTCGACCGCCTTCGGAATTGATATTTATCGACAATTTCTCTCGTCCATAAAAAGCAAGCGTTGCAAAGTTCGACATTAAACGTCAGATTCAGCAATAGTAACTTCTCATACCGAGAAACTCTTTGGGCTTTAAGGCGCGGCATATAACCGCTCTCTCTCTCTCTCTCTCTCTCTCTCTCCACAGCGGCGAAATTCGATTTCACGCGTAGAAAAGCGCCGAGGGAAAATGTGTTTGCCCTCGACTACCGGCCTTTTTTGTCTAGCCGGCCAGCTGACAAGCAAGTGCAACTCAAGTACAGGCCCCGTTATTCCTTTAATCGATCAGGAGTCTCGTCCCCCGACTACGTCGATAATTCCATTACCTCCCCCCCGGGCGCGTTATTCAAATGCCATTTTAATTTTCCGCGACGTTACCTTTATTTGCGACCATTTGCATTTTCCCTCGTTCCCGATCGCCTTCTCAACCCCCTCTACTTATTGCCTTTAGCCTCAACGCCTTTTTTCCCCCTCGCCTTGCCTCGAGTTCGCTCTCGTCCTTCTCTCTTTTTTTTCTCTCCTTCGGCTCAAGGCGCGAGTCATTGCAAAGCGCCGACGTTACGTATCTGCATGTCGTTAACTTTTCTGCGAAATCGTTCTGCTTTACTTGGACTTTTTCCTTAGTTAGGAATGAGAGAAAACGCAAAGTAGGGCTGCTTGTCTTCCTTTTTTTTTCTTGCCTCATGCATATTTAAATATTCAAAGTGTACTTTGTAATGACGAAAATTAGCTAATCGAAAATATAAGCACATACACTTCTCTTTAATTAGTCGAAATTTCGACTAATTAGTATTCTTTATTGGCTTCCAACAACGAACTCGATCATCGTAGCAATTTTTATAATTCACGCGAGATGAAAGAGAGTTTTTCCTAAAACCAACATTGAACTTTCGACTCCATCTTCAGCCGTTAAAACGCCGGACAATAATTAAATCCGATAATTGAAACGAAAATTCCATTATGATTAAACAACGAGGCTAAAATTTTACCTCAGAAGTTTAATTTCTTAAGAATCCCGAGTCGGAAGAGTAGCCGAAGGACCATATCTTTTCTTTCCGTATAGCCTATGCACACAAGGCGTGATATAGATAGCAGCGGCGGAATCTCGCTCGTGCGGCAAGCGACTTTTGTGCTAATAGTTGCGATTGCAAAAGAGCGAGCAATTACGATATTGGCCGGATGTTTGTATAGCCTGATGCGCGAGTAAATTTCTCTGTTCTCCGCCAAGAGCGCACTGGAAAGGCCCTTTGCGCTTGTCTGACCGGATCCCGCCTTTTTCTACTTATCCAATTAGCTGCTTTTTCTATTTTATTATAACCTGTGCATTGAGAATATGACGGACGTTTTTATGCCATCAAACGGACTTTTTAAAAATGCGGGAACATAAATGATCGCGGTATAAAAAGCATTTTGATTGCAAATCGGGATACAAATAAAAAAAAGATTTTTATTCACAGGACACAAGTAAATGAAAGAAAGAGTGTCGGTGAAGGAGGGAGTAGCACAGACGAGGCGGAGAGCATCAGTAGGGCATCAATTACAAGGCAAGCGTCAGGAAAACTTTAATATTGGCTTAGTTTACGAGCGATACTCGAGTATCTTCGATTGCAGTCACGTTTTCCGGAGCACGAATTTCGCTCGTCCAACTCGAGCCTCTCTTTCTCCTCCGAGGCGACTCTCTCTCTTTCTCGGCAGTGTACAAACTTCAGCCGAGGCGAATAATGATGCCTGTCAGGCTCGGGCCGAGAAGTAGACGCGGCGGCGGCGGCGGCAGCAGGCCTCTGATCAAATACTTGATTAAAGAAAGTTTCGGATGGCCCATCGAAGAGAGAGAGAGAGAGAGAGGGGGGAGGAGCAGGTCTTGGTAGACACGCGATGGCCGCCTCATACCTTGCCCCTGGCCTGCTTGATTGGATAAGGTGGACGCGAGATTTCCATCCGCTACGTCTCCTCTACCTTCCTCCTTTTTCACGGAAGCCCAAACTTTCTCGCGCGCGCCGCTCCGCAACTACCCGCGCTCGCTAAAACAAAGGGCCGTCGGGGATTAATCAGGGGTCCCTTTGCCGTCGCTGCGCGAGAGAGGCGACGGGGGCTTTCTTTATAGCTTCTCTACGGAGGCCTGATTAAATTCACCTGGAAATCGATTTTTTTTTCGAATTTTCTGAAACCACTGCGATGCACAATTTTTTTTTCTTCAATGTTAATTTAATGAATTTAATTGAAGAGTAACCCAAGTATACATGCTTTAAAAATCACGTCTGTTTTCGCTATCAGCATATGTGCTCTGAAGTATTAATCGACAAAAAAATTTGGCTTAATAAAGTCAAATAAATGATTATTAGCACAAATACCAATTAATTATTGCAAAACATATAGATGTAGCATTATCTTGGGCTGATTAGTACGAAGAGAAACGAAGTTCATCGCGTAAAGAAGATAACGAGCGGTATTTTCACATTAGAATATACAGATATATCTTTATTTCTGTCTCCAGACCATAGATAAAAATACATTTTATACTGAACATCAAAATGATTTGATAATAATTATTTGCTTAGTAACGCTATCGAATCGATTTTTTAAGCCTTTTTTTTACAAACTACGCGAAAAAATTCCTAATTACTTAAATTAAAGTGGTTGTTATCATTGATTTGAAAACTAAGCCCGTGAAGCAGCAAAACGTCCGAATAAAAATTCATTAAACCATAAAACACGAGAAGTACTTCCGTGTAATATTATTTTTACATGGGCAACGAGAAAATAAGGAAAAATAGGGTACAGCTCAACATTCAATTCGACAAACTAAAAAAAAAACAAGTCCGAAATGAGAAGCGTAAAAATGAATGTAAGCCAAGAGGCGTATTTTCAAACTGCAAACTTTTTATTTTTCAAACTTCTCTCCCACAGATAATGAATTTTTCAACGCAATATTCAAGTACTATACAAGACACCACCCTTATCTTGGCAACAAAATTACATAGAGGGGGAGGTTAATAAGAATGAACCGTGTGTTTCGTGCTGCTTCGAGCGGAAATCGTTGCAAATATACAGTGTTACACATCTCGAGTGGGCAAGGTAGAAGCTGGGGGATATCACTTGGACGACGTCGTTACCGCTCAGGCGAGATGTTATTAAATTTTCCATTTAATTAGCCTCTAATTAGGCAGCGCAGCTTTAGCCGTGGCATTTTCATGGGACTATAGGGCAAATACTCTGGGCAGAGAGTCTATTGGTCGGAAAGACGGTGTACTGCTTGTAGTGCATTACCTAAGAATCGGAGATTTGTGTACATCGGCGAATCCGCATAATTAGCTTTAACGGAATTGAAAAAGATTTTTCCATCGCAAACGCCTATCGTCAATTCGTTCGTTGTTTTTTCCTTTTTCGATCGAAAAAAAAAAGTACTGATTTAGTGTCGAATAACACGATGTTAATATCAGCGCAGCCGATAAAGAACATCTTGTAAGAAACATATTTTTCAATGGCTATCGGAGACTTTTAAATTTCACCGATTTATCGGCGCTGTAATCGCATTATACTGTCGGTAAGGCATTATTTCTTAACGAACGCGAGTGCTAATTTAATTTCCATTATAACAATACAACTGCAGCTAAAATTAAATTTTCTTCGGTCACATATTCGTACGATCTCACGGAGCTTAGGTAAAAAGCCAGCGTCTTCTTAAATTCCAATGATGTTAGGAGAATGGAAAACCGGCCCCCATTCGCACAATACCCCAAGGTTCGCATTCCTTTCTCCAGGCTAAAGTAAGTTCCGCGACATCAAGAGAGAGAGAGAGAGAGAGAGAGAGAGAGAGAGAGAGAGAGAGAGAGCGGCAAGAGCAGCTAGCCCGTATAAGCTCGGGGAGCGCTAAAGTATCGCGCCTATAAAATGAAATTAAACTTCTTGCAAATTTATCGGGGCCCGCGCTCGTTCTCGCCTCCCTCTCCCCCTCCCGCCCCTCCTTTGTATCCCGAAGCGTGCGTGAAGTATTATTCCGGCTCTTCGCTAAGCTCCCACTTAATTTCGCGCCCGCGTTATTTTTCTCTTCGCTCCTCTTCCCTCTCCCTTCGCCTCCCGTCCCCGCAACGCCTGTAACTTGCGCTTATCGCGCTACATAACGTTGTAATGGGATGAGGAATTAAATTGTTATGTGGTCGTTATTTGGCGCTGTGACGCATGGGTTATGGAAATATGCCGGAGACGTATAGTGGCCTTAATACTTTGGCCTCTGTGCAATTGTTTTGAGCTTTTTTTTTAAGTACGTTTATTCGACGAGCGAACTTAATTTCGATTTTTAAACATTATCAATAAGTATGGCAGATAACGGTTATTGGTTGGAATATTTTATATGAAAAAATAAAAGTTTTTTTCCTTTCTTTTCAGAGCGAGCCAGAGATTAAAGGTAAATTTTGTAATATTTTAGAAAATCTGTCGATTATCAAGTTTCATTCGTCGAGGAAAAGTGAGTAATCACTCGACGAGGGATTATCTATAGAAGTTTTGAAGGAACGCTGCCAAGGTCAATGAATATTCACTTTATGCGCTTATAATAAGCTATATCAAGCAACAATTTTCTTTTATTGTCGTTGCGGTGTTTAATGATTCTACAATCGTTTAAATAAATGAACTAACAATAAATATTTATGAATTTCGTGAAATAAATTAATCGGCTGTTTATCTTATAAATTCATTGAATAGACAGAATATTTGCATTAAAAAGTAAAGCAAAGGTCAAAGGTCAAAGGTTAAACGTAGAAAGCACAGGTAGTAGCAGCATTTCGCTCGTTCATCAGCATTATCACGTACACGAACGTCGATTTGGCAATCATGACAGATTGATTGGCTTTAGTCTTTTGGCAGTGTATCTGCTAGAAGGTCAAATCGATGGCATTCAACGCCGAAACCGATAAATATGCGATCCAGTTGTTCGTCATTCGCCAGATAAAAGACTGGCCCCGATAGTAGGCTTTTGCAGAGAAGTGAGAGGGATTTGCGCTCGGAAAATGGAGCGAGAGTGCGATTAGAAATCCGAAAATGATTTACAGCTCCGGCTTTTATATACCTTTTGTATCGAATACATTATTTATTCGACTAGGGCTACGTTGTGAATCATACTTTAAAAAGATTTTCGCGAAAGATAATAAAGTGGCATTTTTAAATTATTTTTTTTTTCAGCTACTAATAAACGAATGTGTAAGTATGGAATAAATAAAACAAATTTCAAGTTCTTATACAACCATGCTTTTATTTCCCATCGCCCTTTTTCCAGAGCTTACTCGGCCAAAGTCGACACATCCTGCTAAGCTTGCAGCCTTGGCTGCGCAGTTCGCGGCTGCTAGCGCGCGCAAGCCGTATACTAATCGAATTTGAAAAAGCGCGCCTCGGCCAAGTTTTCCCGGGCAACCGGCGCTAGGCTTAATTCGATTGCGGCCGAATTATCGTTCCCTTTCGATAGTCGTGGAAGAAGAAAAAAAAAAGAGCGAAGAAACGAGTAATGGAGCAGCGGATAAGCTACGTGCGTGACGGGAATGTGACGCGACGGGTGTTAGGCTCTGGCGAATGAGAGGAAAAATTACTTATCGCTCGAGGCGCTGAGCTTTAAAAGGCTGATGATTAAAGAATGTTTTTAGAAAATGTCGTTGTGAGGTGATGAAGTTGGCGGGAACGAGTCGGCTTCGCTGAATACGATTTAATTTTTTTTTCTTTACAAAATCAAAGATATAATGCAGCCCGCTGCTATGCGTTTGCGTGTTACATAAAGCCATTTCTCAATATTTAGCTTCCATCAGCCTACCATTATCTCTATATTTACAGCGACAAAGTCGCTTCCTACAAAGTGCCTATACCAAACTTTTTATTTTCGATGACGCGCGTTATTGAATCCCGGTACACTTCCTCCGGCGAAATAAAAGAGAAAGAGGGGAAGAGGGATGCAAGAGAAAAAAAAAGAGGCGAGAACGAGCACGAGCCGAAGAAAATGAAAATACAGAGAGCGGGAAAAGCGGAAGAGAAATGAATGAAGACAGAGGGAGCTGGAGATATTGCGAGGCACATCGCGATAAAGCGAAATTTAATGCGCAGACATTCGCCGGAATAAAGAAGGAGAGAGAGAGAGAGGTGTAAGGAAGACGAGAGGACAATAAGTCGCGAGTGAGCCTGGAGGGGGGGGGGGAAGAAGCCAGGCGCTAAAGGGACGCGCGGCACACAAAGACTCCCACCGGGATAGCAAGTTGGCGGGGGCGCAGAGTCGCGATGACGGGACAATTTGCGCGCATAAATCATCCGCGGCTGAGCGGCGGCAACGTTTTCTTTATGTCGCCTAATACTCGCCGCCCCTCCCCCCCGGTGAGCCGTCCCTTTTAATCCGCGACCGTGTTACGCCCGGAGGATTTATAGGCGCTGCCGGGATTGATCGTCGTCTCCCACCCCCGGAAATTATTGCTCCGTTCTCTTTGCTCCGAGCCCGTGATATCCGCGAATTTAATTTGATACTGCTCTTCGACTGACACGTATTTTCATGGGCTGTTGGGCTTCGGGGCCACGGGGTCGGTTATCGGACGAGGGGGTGGGGGGGAATATTCGCGAGCTTGATGGGGGAGGCTCTCTTGTTTTACGAAGGCTGCGAATTGTAACGATGATGGAAAGCTTATTTTCCGGGGTGTGTCTTGTGCGATTAGCGCGAGTAAACTTGATGGACCGTTTACGCGCTGAACTGGCGTTCTCTTGTGGGCTGTCAAGAGAGAAACGTCTTTAGCTGGGCTTTATGATTCGACGTACTTAGCCGCGCGGCATAACTGAAAATACCGATGTTTTGAAAGTTTTGGCGTTCAAGTCGACGCAACTTGTGCCTTTAAAGAAGCTCCGAATGGCAAATATAGGTGCGAACGAGTCTTTAAATAAGCCAAGGAACGAAATTCTACCAAGCGCGATGCTTAAACACACAAATTTAGGAGGTTTCGGAGAGGGCTCTCACATGGAGTCAAGCTTGAAGGGGAAAACGAAAGCATAGCCGTCGTCGGACGGGGAAGTGTCGAGTATTAAATTTCATTTTAAATAGCCGGAATACCTGTCATTCCCGCTGTTGCCGCAGATGTTGCCAAGCGCGCCTGCCTCCTTCCTGCCTCTCGCGTGTTAAGTCCAAGGGGTTCGTATATCCCCTTCCCGTATATACCGATGGAAATGTGCTTGCGCAACGAATTTGAAAGAACTTCACTTTCTTTTTCTTCTCAATAAGACGAGGGATGGGGGGTGAAGGGGATCTTTGGATGTGGGACGAGTGGGGTCGAGGCGTTTGGCCAGCGATTCGGAAAGCGATCAAGGGAGCGCCTTTAATCTCGTCTTTTCGAGCTTCACGGACTCGTGAGGATCCGGTAATTTGCTTGAAATTTATTAAACTTAAATTATATTGGAGACTCTTTGCTGCTGGTAAAGTAGAGGGGGGGGTGGTGGAAAACACATTTTCCTAAAAATTGCGCGCCCTTAGATAGATTAAATTTTCGTAATTACGAAAAGTCCGTTTTTGAAATTTCAATTATATTTTTGTTGCTTATCGAATTTAATTAAACAATTTTTTTTTTATCTATTTAACGCGTACGTGTCATATTTAAAATTAAAAAGCTCACCATTGCTCTCGCCACGGGAAACGAAATGCCGACGAACTTTATAAATGGTATGGTTAAACATTGCCGCGTATCTATCAGCCCCCAACAGCGTCCAGACCGCGTTGATGCCGAAGCAAGTCATATAGAGAAGCAACGAAGCGAGTCGTTCAACTTTTGCGAATAATTAATTCTCCAAAGCGATCAAGCTCGCGCGTAAATCCAGCTATCCCCTAGCGCGCTGGCTCCGCAGTACATCCAGAGATCAAAAACTAGCGAGCGGCTAATTAGAGAGACTTACGCTAGGCCGGCTGCGAGACGACAAGTCGAGCGCGCTATACTGTCTCTCCATGCGGACGACGAGTTTCGACGAGTTGGCCTCGTGTCCGGTTAGGCAACGACGAGTATAAGGGGGGGAGGGGTAGCTCGAGGAGTTGCGGCTCGTCGAATCGCGCGTATAACAAGGGCTAGTTAGGAGGCGCGACAATGGCAGGCAAATTTCGCGGCCCCGGACTTTTCGAGCGGAAGCCCAAGCTTCTCGGAAGAGTATTTCGAGAGCTTGCGCCTCGGGGGCGCTCTCTCTCTCTCTCTCAGAGCGTGAGAGAGATCCTAATGACGGCTAATTCGTGGCGTTTGTTTGGTTGCCGAGGGACGATTATACCCTGACACTTCGAGCTTTTGCCGAGAGAGCCACTGACGTTCGAGTGTTCCGACGATTTCGTATACACGATGAACGAGTGGATGAGCTTTCGCGAGTAATGGAAATTGCGATTCTCCCGAGCTTTTATTTATCGAGAATTCAAACTTATCGCAATGAAAGTGTCGCGCAAATTTTGTGTTGAATGTAGCAACGACGAAATTTAAGCATCGAAATAAACAGTTGTGCGTTTATCGACGCATCGACACAAGCGATCGCCGAGTTCGTAAAAAAACGATAATCCAAGCTAGATCCGCGCGCGAGAGAGAGAGAGAAAATAATGCCCGAGGCGTTAGAAGCGGCGGCGCGGACGCTGCAAAGCGTAGGCAGGCTATAGGACAGGCAAGAGGTGTTGGTTGTGACGGTAGGGGGGGGGGAGTGGAAAAACCCCGTTAGCAGAGTCCTTTCGCGTGGATATTGCGGCAAGGAAAGCTCGGCTGCAAAGCTTTCTCTCTCTCTCTCTCTCTCTCTCTCTCTCTCTCTCTCTCTCTCGACGTCGCTTGGCTTCGCTGACTGACAAGTTTGATTTCCGGCTGCGCTGCCGTTGGCATTAATGCCACCTTCGCTCGCCTCAGGCCCCTCTCTCTCTCTCTCTCTCTCTCCTCCGCGGAGGAAATAATTTCGTCGCCGACGATTCGACGCCGAGGCGGACGGCCGGAAATTTCCGCGGCCCGGATTCCGCAGCCGCGTTTATATTCTCTCTCTCTCTCTCTCTCTCTCGCTACTCTCGCGCTAAATGATTTTCATCGGCAGGCTTGGAGGAAAAAAAATTCATTTAACCAGCTGTGCTGCTGAGGCTCGAGATGAAGCCGCGCTCTGGCCCGGTTCCGCAATAAAATCGAGACGCCTTCTTGATCCTCGATTTTAAACACTTTAGATGTTGTAATATATTTTACATTGATTCGA
Organism: Anagyrus pseudococci; assembly: GCA_030522585.1. Classification (NCBI taxonomy): domain Eukaryota; kingdom Metazoa; phylum Arthropoda; class Insecta; order Hymenoptera; family Encyrtidae; genus Anagyrus; species Anagyrus pseudococci. The sequence goes on along the minus strand of JAPYYQ010001142.1, from coordinate 18,366 downwards.
TTGAAATGCGCGGCGGATTTGACGGGATGCAAGGTTTGATGCCTGTAGCAGTCGGCGAACGGGATTTCTTATTATAGGAATGATTGATGCTTATCAAAAAGTTTCAATATTTCCTTTTCCGGTATACGCATATTAAAATATATTTTCCTGTACGAAAATATAAATTCACCTCCAATTTAGAGTGCAATTAATTTTCCCGGCCTTATTAATCTTCCGCTTAATTACCCAAGTTAGTCAAAGTCCATTTTTTACGTCCTTTTTTTTCCTCACACTTCCCAAACGATAAAAATTTCTTTCCCAAAAATTATACACCGGCCAGGTCGCAAGCTCTTCTCTCGGTTAACTAAACCGGTACGCAGGAAAGTGTCCGTTCGATATAAATCGGTTGGTCAAGCGCGTAAGGGGAGCAAAGGCCGCACAGCACGAGCTCCTAAACTACGGAGAGAGGCCTCGGGGGTTAAGAGAGCGGAGGGTTATAACCTGCCGCAATTATCGCCTCCTCTCCTTTCTCGGCTTTGGCCTTCTCGCTTACCGACGGTTATTGTCTGTTCTCACTGGAATCCGGCCTCCCGCGGGAGTGATTCATGGGACGCCTCGGCGAGAGACTATGCGCACCGTCGTCTACGGAAAAGTGTGGGTGTATAAGCAATGGGACTTTATACGGGATGTGTTCTCCAAGTTACGGACTTGAGCTTTTTTTCTCGAGAATAGAGCTTGTGCGTTATTTTTTTTTGATAAAATCATCTTAGAGATCGCGTGTAAAAGGTACACAATTTATTACTAGGCGCACAAAAGATTTGAATAGCGCAGCAGAAAACAAGGAACGTATAGCATTTAATCGCTTCGCCAAGTAGCGCACAATTAACCGAACGGCAGAGAGAGAGAGAGAGAGAGTGCTCTAAAGAATCGGAGAGTCTCCCCAAAACAGTAACTAAGTCTAGTCAATAATTTTCACAGCCCACAGTCGACTAAGAGCGGAGAGAGAGAGAGAGAGTAGTACGAGAGACGTAGAAAGCTCTTTGCACATAAGGCGAGTAAGAGGAGCACTCGGTGGAGAGAAATAGCGGGGAAGGGGGGGGGGCCTGGTAACCGCAGAGCAATACAAATAACTAAAGTAAAACGAGCTCCAGTGGAGCACGGCAGTAAAGGCCGGGGAGTAGGTCCGCGGCTGCGCGTCGTGGAATATCGCGCGCGGGGACACCGCCAGTGCATTTAGAATAACTTACGACATCACGAGATTACAAGTCCCGGACCCTCTCGGCGTATAAACCCGACTTAGCTAGTGCGCGCGTGTAGCCAGGAGCCCTCTGTCCCGACGCCGTCGCGACGCCATTAATTAAGAGCTTCTGCTGCGAAAGGGGGGTGGGGGGGGGAACTGAGAGAAGGAGAGACTCGCGCGAAGGAGCTCTTGCAATCCTGCCCTCCCTCGACCTCCCAGAAGCTTTCTATGGTGCATCGGCGCATACCAGGCGCACACCCTCTGCTTCCTCGCCGGCGAGCTTTTACGAGTGCGCGGCAAGCGGCTAGACACGCTTATAGGCTCGTTCAAACACCCGGACTCGCTCGGCTGGAAAATTTTCGGCTTGGGTATTTCTTTGCGAGCTCTATCTCTCTCGCTGCAGCTGAATGAATAATATTAAATAGAAATGCACGGATAAAAGGTATTGTACACTTTTTTTTTTTTTTTGGTAAAATGTTAATTGCAAAACGCAAAGGATAATCGGAATTGAAAACTAAACTTCTGACCGTCGTTATCCTAACCAGCCATTGTAAAAATTCAGCCCTTACACCCATTGGAAAAAAAGGGGGAAAAAAGATTCAACGTCCAATTCCCGTCATAACAGTAGCCACCTGAGATCCCGTAATAACCATCTCGGGGAAAAAGTACACTCCATCGGAATATTTTCCAGGCCATTGATAAAGGAAGTCGGAAAAAGAGAGAAAAAAAGAGAGAGAGAGCGAAGCCGGCACATTAAGCCGGAAGAGGCGCGTCGGGAAAGAAAAATAAGCGCTTCGGGGGATGGGGATAGGGTAGAGACAGACAGACGTAAGAAGGCGGCGGCTGCGGCGGCGGCGTAGGAAAAACAGATTCCACGCGCGCGAATGAGAGGGTATATGGTTTCTTTTCCACACGATCTCCAGCACAGTTATAGGTGTATGCGTGTACACGTCCTATGCGTATATATACGAGTAGGAGAGGTAGTGATGCAAAGGGGTATAGGGGTGGGGGGGGGGGGGGGTTGGAGTCGGAGACGCAGGTCTAAGCCCTTCGGCATTCAGAGCGAGAGAGGGAGAGTCTGTAGCTGCCGATCGGGCGCGCGAGCGCTCACAACAGTTATCAAAGGAACTCATTTGAGCGGCTGAATGGATAGAAAGGAAGTCAATCTCGCTCGGGCGATGAGATAAGGCGCGCCGTCGCCGTTGCTCTTCTACCTTCCCCCCCCCCCCGCCGCACGCCATCCTCCAGCGACGACGACTTCTTGCCGTTCTTTCTCCTCTCCCTCGCGGCTTTCCACGTATATATACTTCCTGCCCCGCCGGCGTGCACACACGCGCACCTGGGCTCTCTCTCTCTCTCTCTCTCTCTCTCTCTCTCTCTCTCTCTTGCTCGCTCTTCAGGAGGATGAAGTGGGCGTGGAGTGTATACGCCGAGGGATGTGCCTTTTTTTTCCTCTGCCACCCCCATCGTTCTCTCTCTCTTTCGCTCTTTGAAGCTCAGACTTTTTCCTTAACCCCCATGCCAACTGCGAGTAGTTCTATATCTTTCTCCTTGCCCCTCTCTCTCTCTCTCTTTTTTATTATTATTGTCGACGAATTAGAGAGCAACTCTCTCGACTTTTGGCTGCCTGCATTTTGTAAGCAGCGGTTTAACGACGCCGAGAGAGTTTAATTGCAAAGCAGAGTTTAATTGTTTATCCGATTTACTCCCGTAAAAGAATGTCATTCTTATAATCGTCACGTTTTTTTCTCTCTCTCTTCTTACTCTGGTGAATGTAGTGCTTGCAAGAGTTTGTCGGCATATCCCGGCGCTATATCGCGCGTATGTTTATTAGTTCGGTAAGTCTAGTCGCGGAGGAGGATGCCCCCCCTGTAATCGCGTGTAAATAAATGGATGGCTCTGGTCTCTCTCTCTCTCCGGTGCGTGTAGGGCAAGGAGTTACAGGGGCCTGCGAGTGGTATGCCGATAATAATGGCCGACGCTTACGCGCATCGCGTTTAAGCAGCCCGCAAATGGCTGCGGCTCTCTCCGGCGCCAATGATATATATCCTGATGATCCGCAATGAGCTTTAGCGGAGGAAGGGAAACTTTGGATACGGGGGGAGGGGCTTGGGTTACGCGCGTGATTAGCTCGTTTCCATCAATTTCCATTCGTTGGTTTTTATTGATACTTTGAAGTTTTTCGTCTAACTACACTATTATAATACACGCTCGTGGAAATTATTTAAGACTGTTAAATGCGTTTATAGCCGAAATGCCGCGGCGTGTATTATTAATCGAACAGGGCGCGATTAATTATAAAGATCAAGCTTAAATATTGATTTCAATAAATTTGCGTTGATTGCATGCAAAGCAGGGCTCTCTCTCTCTCTCGGCCGCGCGCAAAAGGTGCAGTGTCAAAATAATCACATATTTACGCTCACAGTATGTTAATTCCCACCGAAAGAGAGAGAGAGAGACAGAGCGCGCATATAACGGCCGCTGAATTTAAATTGGCCAATCGCGATAAATTAATCAAGCGCTTATCTTTAACAATTACAAAAATTCGCGACAGAGCTTGCCTCCGCTCTCTCGTGTTTGCCAATTGGAATAATCAAGCGATCGATTTGCAAATTCTCCCGCGCGAATCATCCCGTTTCCCAAGGCTCTCTACCCAGTCCAGCGTACAATAAAATGCGTAAGAATAACTTTAGTCCCAAGCATCCGACGAGTTTTTCCGCCTACACGAATGTGTGTATATACCCCACTTTCACTTGAGGCTTTTCCTGGTGTATACATTATACACGTCGCCGGTTGGATCGAGTAGATAAAAAGTTTGCGCGTCTCTGGGAACAAAGAGGGGGAGGAGCATAAGGGACACAGAGAGAAAAATACGTCGCGCAAAGTTTTTCTTTAATATATTCTTACATGCACCTGCAGATTAGATTAAAACCGGCCGGGGTGTAAGGATATACAGTTGCGAGGGAAAAGGGAGGCATTCCTACGGTTACACAGAGGAAAAAAAATTGGGCAGTCCGGTAGACAGGGCTGGAGTATAATTCGGCAGTCGAGCGGAAGTTGTGTCTGGGAGTTTTTCCTTGTTTTCCCTTTTCGACAATCATTTTTTCCCTTTGTACCCTTATGCCCTTATAAGTCGGTCTATTCGTAAGCTCATCTAAAAAAAAGTTTTAAATCTTCGAGGAGCATCGATGTACGTCCAACCCTTCGATACGTCTTCTTAAACATCCCGAGGACACTTGTCAAGCCGACAGTCTGAGATGCAGTTCGGAAGCAGGCCCAGTCGTACATATAGAGGAGCAATCGGCGTCGAAAAGAGAGAGAGAGAGAGAGATAGAGTTGAGCGCGCAGTAGTTCGCCGCGGCAAGATTAAACGGCAGCCTGTCAAAGTGCCAAAGGGAAAGGCGTGACTGCTAAGTAAAGAGGGTCGCTGCTCTGCCACCTACGCCGCGCGCGGTTTGTAATCCGAAATGCAAACAAATCCCCAGCCTCTATCTCTCTACCGGTCGGTAATTTCATTTTCCGCGCTATCCCTACACCTCCCCACCCCCTCTCACCCTTTTCCTTTGACGTCGCGGATTTCAGACCGCTCCGGACTCTCTCTCTCTCTCTCTCTCTCTCTCTTCGCAGATTGTCTCCGGAAGTTCGTTTGCGAGTTTCGACGGCTGTACGCGCATCGCTGCATGCTTGATTGCCTCCAGCTGACCCTGGCTATTTTACACGCTTCTCGCGCGATTGATTCAACGGACCGAGCTTACATCCGACGTACGACGCGAGTATATAGAGAGACGTTGTCGGAGAGCGTAACGTTGTCGAAGTATTTTTTGTGTCTACGTTTTCGCATGTTTTATATATAGGCAACCAGTTCAACAGTATCGCTCAATCGGTAATCTACGATTAGGAGCTATCAAACCCAAAATTATCATTTAAAGATTCAGCCGACAAGCTCGCAACCAGTATATGCCAGAAAGAAAAAAAAAGCAGAAGCAAAAGCTCGATAGATCGCGTAGGCTCGTTCAGAGCAGCCAACGAAACGGATATGCCTCGTGGCGACGGTCTGGCGCCAAAACGCCAGCGATCTATATATGGGTGGAAACGAGGCCGCGGCCGTGTGTCACGCGCGCATTAACGAGAGCCCGCAGACACTATGGGGACTTTGCCCAAGGGACGAGTCGCTCTCTCTCTCTCTCGCGCGCGATGGCCCCAGCAATTCGAAAGTGATTGTGCCCGACAATGGAAGTGCCACAAGCGGCTCCTTGTCCCTCTCTCTCTCTCTCTCTCTCTCTCTCTCTCTCTCTCTACCCCCCACACACCCTTCGCTCAACTACCTATCCCGAGGGACACTCTGGTCGACTACTGCTGCGATATATATATATACACCTGCGGACCAGCCTGCAAATAGATAAGTGCTCGGACAAAAGGCGCCGAGATTTGTGCTGCGACGCGCGCTGCTACTGTTTGTTCTGAGAGACTATGGCGCTAGAGAGAGAGAGAGAAAGGGGTCCTTTTTTTGGAGAAGCTGGAATGGTAAAGAAGATCGTAGACGAGCTGAGGAATAAATGACAGAGTCGCCTGAATGGCTTTTGAGAACTTTTTGAATCTGATATTCCATATTCGACTTGGAAAACACTCGGTTCTTCGGAATGATAAGGAGTGAGAGAATGCGCGTCGATATTGAAATTCGTTCTTTTTTTTTTTATATCCAGAAAATGATTTCGACGATCGAGCTCTTTTTCGCAATATGTATATAAATGTTGAAGAGATGAAAATAAAAAAAAAAATGCTCGATCCAATATATAGCTGTCAGTCAAAAGAAAATTTTATTTGATTCAAACTACAAATTGATATGCGATTTTATTTCTATCGGTCGAATTTAAATCCGATATTCAAGCGTTATATACATCGAGTGCAACGATAGACTTTAATGTAATTTCAGAGGCTTCCCTTTCCCCCCTTCTCTCTTTATCTCGCTACTCGTTTCTCGAATTTGAATATTTTATATCCCAACGTAAATTCATAAAAAATAACGCTGTTATCAAATGTTACGATGCCGGCACACACACGCGCGGCTATTAAATCGAATTGCAAAGCGCTCCTGTCAACATTCATAAACGTATAGACCGTGTATTCATCGCGCGTGCGGCATAGGCGAAAATTTTATATATAAGCTTGGCGGAGCGTCATGAAAATCCTCGAATGCAAATACGACAACGAGTGTTTCGAAGATAAATGTTTATTTTTTTGATAATCAAAAAAAAAAAAAATTGTTTTTTTTTATTGTGCAAAATTTTGTGCTTTTTGGAATAGCGGCTTTATTATACGGTTCGAGACGTAGGGGAGAAACCAGACTATTGTCGTCATGGGGGGTTGGGATGAATTCGGTAAGTTAGGGAGGGATTCGAAAGCGTTATTAGCGTCTCTGGCTTGATCTCGCGCTATATAATTTACCGGGTGCGTTGGCAAGGAGAGTATACGCCCTTGTCTTAACTTTTCGTATACCGAATTGCCGTGTGGTTAGAGGATAAATCAAAGCGAGAGTTGACGATTTAAAGCCGCAGCCCCCCCAGGAACGAATTTGAGCACAAAAGAATCGCTTAGGCGCCTGTGGGGTTTAATGGGCTAGTCGCTGATTTTTATTGCGTTTTGCTTCATCCCTTCCTTGGCGCACTTATTGCCTACCGTGGCAGCGCAAAATTATACGAAGCCGTAAATTATTAATCTCGTTATCATAAGAAAATGGCGTGTATTCTGCTTGTTTATTGAATAATTTTAACGCAATCAATATTTTTCCAAGAGCGCAAATAAGCATCGCAGCTCGGGATCGGCAACGGGTATAAGTCTATAAAAATAAAATCGAGAGAGAGAGAGAGAGAGAGAGTAGAGCGAGTTCAATAGCTCGAGCAATTGCCGAGGCTCTCTGGTACTTACGGCCAAGTCAGGTTTTGTCGTGTCGGCTGGCCCCAGCCCTGAAAATGCAGGACTGCTTTATTCCTCTTTCACAAGCCCTATCCCCGGGTTTTCTTTACAAATGAGAAACGAGTTGAAAAGAACCGCGAGAGGGTCTTGACTCTCGCGCGACTCCGCGAGCGCGCCAGCCTAGGGTCGAAAAAAAAAAGGAAAGACCGAAAAGCTGAAGAGCTTAAAAAGAAAAAGATGTAATAACCCTTATGTATATATAAAGGGAGGGGTCGAAAATCGACGAATCCCGCGTTATTTTCCTCCGGATTTTTCATTCCGCCGATGCTGGCTCTGGCAAACAGAAAAGGTAAAATTTTCCTCTCTCTCGCGGAGAAGGAATAATCGAGGTATAGAGCTCGGGGCTTAATTAGGAGGCTGTGTACTGTTTATCAATGGTATACATCCCCTCTTTGCTCCGCGGGATGAGCTACTTTCTTATTATTAGCAGGGGGGAGAAGCTAAGGAATTTTCTCGGGAATAAAACCGATCGTTATGTATATATCCCGCCTCTCGTAATTTTATTCAACATCGATGGAGAGTGAAATTCGTAATTGATTACCGCGAAATAATATAAATTTCACAGCGAACGCACATATCGCGTTGCTAAAGGCTGAAAATTAAATTTCCGCGTACGCGCACTTCGTTCATTTTCGACGATTGTTTTTTCGCGAAAATTCGGGGGCGCGATATTAAAAACGTTTCCAACCGCGACGCTCGATTTTGCAAGGGTTTTAATAACGAGCTTTTGATTCTTCTGTCTTCTTTCGTTTGAAAAATAAAAAAAAAACAATAACTTTGATAGTACAGCGTCGCTATAAAAATTACAGAGATCCATATGGTGTGTTCATTCGCATCAAATGTTTCACAAACTCTAATTACCTTATCGATCTAAAAAAAAATCCAAATCAACGAGTTCGCCAATCTACATCGACGCGATTATGCTCGAAGAGCACAAGATCGTTGCCCAACACCATATACGCAAATCAACCTATTGGTCGAGCTTGCGTGTAACTATCCCTTGGAGACTCGATACAGGGGAGGTATCAAGCTGAGCACGGGAAAACGAGGAGTCAAAGTGCACGGACAAGGGGGGAGGGGGAGGGGGAGAGCAAAGGCCAGGTCGGAGGCGCGGTCAGCGCTTTGACAGTTCGCACGCAGCGTTCGGAATCCAATAAAAAAGCTAATTGAATCAGTGACGCCACCTGACTTCACTAATGAAATTTCAAAGTACCAATTTCACGTTCAGCCGGCTCTCTCTCTCGGGCCTATCCTCCCCTTCTCTCTCTCTCTCTCTCTCTCTCTTTGAGCGCAACGCTCGCGCGCGACTTGCCACCTGTCTCTTGTCGCCTGGTAGCGCCTCGCGTTCGATACGGCTTGCTGGCCGCTGAAGTAGGCAATACCTGATCCCGGATGTCTGTGCGCCCTCCAAATTGGAATAAAATGAATTTTAGTCTCGCCCTACCAACGCCTGTTTCTCTCTGAAGCCGTGCCCGATTATTTTTTTTATTCTTGTATTCTCCTGAGGTGCTAACGCCGTGGATAAGGCTATACTCAAGAAGCCTACATAGACGTTCGGTGATAATTACGCTCGTGATTGTCTATATCCGTTCAATGACTTTAATTGTTTCTCAAGTGCCTCATCTGTTCGCGAAAAGGAGCTGTGCTCGATGCGCCTCATTGAATTGTTCATGAGAATATTGCATCGTTTACTTCTCCCCCCCCCGCCATCAGCAGTAACTTTGTATTTTCGTATTTTTACAAAAGTTTACAAGAAAAGAAGAAAAAAAAACAATTAGCAGGAGTTGGACAAAAGTAACCAACGGGCGTTTAGTCTCGCTCGTTAAAACTCAAAGTCGGCAAGGCTACTCGCGCACGGAGCTACAAGAGAAAAGAGCAAAGCTCGCGGGGGGATAATACACGAAAAAAGATGCCGCTCGCGTAATTTTTGGCTGAAAAGTTGCAACACCCGCTTAAAAAAAAAAAGAACGAAAAAAGAAAAGGACACACAAAGAAAAGAGAGAGAGAGAGAGAGAGAGAGAGGGTCAAACGTCTGCGGAGAAAACTCGGAGGAGGGTCGCGCTCGAGCGCGGCAAGATAAAGAGGCCGTAATTCGCGCTAACGAACGCCTTTTCTTGAAAAGCACCAGGACGCGTAAGTTGGGCGGATGGGGAGAGGGGAAGGATTAAAGTCGCGGCCAAGTGTAATTTCGCGCGGCGGCCGCGAAATATTGTTGACTGGCTGCCACTTGGAAATATTCTTTTTTTTTTCACCCTTGCTCGGCCTCTCTCCCGCGATTCTCTCTCTCTTTTGTCTTCCACACCCCGCGAGCTCTTGTAGGACGCACGACGCCCTTGCGTATAAGTTACCGAGATAATTAAAGGCTGGCAGGCACGCGTGCCGAGTAAGCTTGCCCCCTCAGTTAAAGGGGAAAAAAAAACTTTAGCTAAGAATGTATGGCGTCTCGAGAGCGAGGAGTATAGTTCAGAACGCGTGCGCGAGAGATGGTAGATTTTATTCGGATAATTTATCGCGATCTAATTCTTCTATCTTAAGTAGCGCATTATTATAACGTTTTGAGCCGGCAACGGAAAACCAGCAATACATAGAGTACGGAGGCGAGCATGCGCGAAATCGACGTAGAGACCGGATGATTCCGATGGGGGCGCGCCTCGAATTCCATCGGCTGGAAAAGCGAGGAAAAGCCGAAATCCTCCTCGCACTTGGCGGTATTATGCATGCTCCGGACCCCGGGGCCCGTATATCAGTCTTACCGAGACGCCCGGCCCCTCTTCGTCCGATAACAATTTCATGCGAGGATTAGCAGCGGACGCGATGCTTGCGGAGCTGAAAACGAGATCATCCGCTGAATAATGCGCGCGTTGTTGCTGCAATATTAATATCAGGGCCTACGCGCGGACCGAGAATTTTCGAGACGTGCTTGAATTGCGGATACGAACGGTGTAAGTGAAGATGTCGCGTATGTCACGCTACTCGGGCTGTCTCGAGTGACACTTTGATTTGTGGGTAGAGAAATTTGAATGCGTGTTTGGATTTATTCGATTATAAATTATGCAACAATTATATTTCCACTTTATGAATAAACCCAAGCTCAGCGATATATGGGACACTAGAGAATCGCGCTCTTTATGCAACTCCCTTCGTGTATACACGGCGTATATACGTTTGGGGGCTTATACACGGCAAGCTCGATTGGAAATATCGAGTGGTCGAACGTCTAATTACTCTATTAAACGGGGCCGTTCTACCCCTGCGCCTCCTTCCTCCCCGTGTAATATCCGTCGAAACCCGTCCATCGAGCGGCCAGTGGATGATCAAATGCGCGGCTCAGAATAGCCGCATTCCGCGTCCTTGCGCAAAACAGTTTGTATAAGCCCGGCGCGCCGTAGCATCGAACCCCCTGTACACATCAATATAATCCGCCCTCTATCATCATCACCATTTCCAAATACAATATTAAGCCTGGGGGCTATTTTTAAAATTTCCATTTGGCGACTGCGAGTTATGCGATATTTTTTGAAAAGCTCCGCGATATTCCAACCCCCCCCCTCCTCCCACCTTGCGTAATAAACGTTCATTTGCGGGACAATCGACGTTCCTTTTGCTCTATGCGTGTGTGTCTGTGTCCAGAAAAGGAAACATTTAATAACCGGCTGAAAATTCAAAGCTCGTCGATCTCGCAATGTAAAATTATCTACCGAGAGAGAGAGAGAGAGAGAGTTTGCCCCCCCCGTGGCTATATACTGTACATCATCTGATTGAAGCTCTTTGCCTCTCCAGCCCCAACAATTGACGAATTGGCAATTCGTGAATTGGCCGCGCGCGTTTTTTTTCGCGGCTCAGCCTGCCTAGGCGTGGAAGAGGCGACGCGTTTGCTTATAAACATGCAAATCGAGCCGACATTTGCATTGGAGTTTCGTTTTTCAGGCTGATCCTCTCGGGCGCCTCTCTATGACCGATGCATTGGCTCTTAATCCGATCGCGCGGTCAGTAACGTATAGGCCTTGGGCGCGTTGTACCGCCGCACACGTACAGAAATAAACCGGAATTGTTTTTTCTTTCTTTCTTTTTTTTGGCAAAATAAATAAAAACGATTCTGTATAACCGTTTTTATCGAGCTTTTTTTCTCTTATTCAAAAAAATTGTCGTTCGATTCCGCGCAAAAAACGCATTAACCACGCGCGCCCAATATCATTAGACTCTTAAACAATTCGATAGCCTACATGAAGAGCGTCAACACACAACCGGCCACCCCGGCGAGTAAGCCCGGTCGAGCCCTCTCTCTCTCTCTCTCTCGGGAGGAGAGGGGCGGAAACAAAAGGAGGCAGCGCGCGCAAATTCAAATGAGCACGCGGGGGTGGGCTGCAGCAAGCCAGAGACGTATATCGAGAGAGTGCTACACTTGGCCGGCACACAGCTGGAGAGCTGAGTAATTAAAGCTCGATCCCACCCGTCCCCCCTACTCGCCGTTCAATTTTATCATGGAGTAGCATCGAGCCGGCGCAGGTATAGCGGATATTTGGCCCCGGCGCTGATTTCGCGAGAGCAGATGTGCATAGGCGCACGCGCTTTTTAATCAATCTGATATTCTCACACTGTGTTTGCTCCCTCTCTCTCTCTCTCTAACTCGGGGTATGGACTTCTGCCGCGTAGCCGCACCCGACGAATTTTTCGCGTATTATACGAGGCTGCCGCGATATATGAGGAGCGAGGGGAAAAGGTTGATTGATAAACCGAATTTGCGCCTATGGCTTTTCCAATCGCGTTCATATGAGCTTTAAAGCCCATTTACGAGCGAACGAAGATTAATCGGACGCTGGCGGTTATACATCGCGCCGGCGACGGAGAAAATAAAAGCGCAGCCCCGCGAAATTTGGGCGAAAAAAAAAACCAAGTTCGTTGAAAAATAACACCTGGGGGTGTACAGGCGGCTATAAGATATAATCGGGAGAGGGAATCTCTCTCCTCGGCGAAGTCGTTAAAAAATTCCTCGGACTTCTCTCGGGCCTCTCGCGATAAGCTCGTTACTCTTCCTTATCAAGTGACAAATTAAAGAGCCAGCTCTTGAGCACATGGAAGGGGGTGAGGGTGCAAGAGTGGGAAGTAGGAAAGATAATCAAAGTCGGAGAGCGAGAAAAATCGCAGGCCGCGGAAAACACGAGAGAGAGAGAGAAGTCGAGTTTCGGCCTCTTGTCGGGCCTCGATAAGGCCGCGCTAGGCGAATGAAAAAAGAGAGAGCGAGATGGAAGGTAAGGCATGGTCGGCCTCGGGGGCTGGCTTCCTAGAGCGGTGGTAAGTACAAGGCGCGAGAGAACAATGGGAAAGTGCTGCTCGATGGTGCGTCTCGGGCCGGTGGGGATGTTGCCGAATGAAATTGGCCAACTAATTAAAAGTTGGCGCCATTACCGGCCGGCTAATGACGCTAAGATTGTATTATTAAAGTTCCGCAAATGTACGGGCGCTATATAGTCTACGTACGCTGCGCAGAGATTGCCGCTTTGTCCTTCTCACCTCGTTTCGCCTCAATTTTTCTCCCGCTGCGAAGAGGAAGAGCTGCCTACGGCAAACTCGGCTCTCTAACCCTCCCGGTTGTTTGCCCCTCTTCGGCTCTTTATTAACTCGAGTTCGGCAGGAAGTAGCAGGCGTCGCTCGCGAACGAGAGAGAGAGAGAGAGAGCCCATATACGAAAGAGTTAATTTTTAATCAAGCCAAGGTGTTGGCTGCTCCTTCTGCGCTTCTCGTGTTATGCTCTTTTTCGGATCTAGTTTTGGGAAAACGTTTAATTTGGATTTTCAGATTGAGCTTTATTAGATTCGAATGAAAAAAAGTTTCGATACTTTTTTTTTTAAAATACTCATACAGACAATGTTCTACAAAAGTGCATTTACGAATCCGTCTTCTTTACTCTCTTCGGAAGATCGATAAAAGAAGAGGAAAAAAAAGGTAAACTCGCCGATGAGCTGCGGAAATCATTAATAAGAAGCTTTCTCACGCTATTCTCGAGGCAAAAGCTACAAACGCTTCTCTTTCTCTCTTTCGTCTCGATAATGATCGAGCACAGTGCGATGATGAATGGAAACCGTAATCAATGGACTTCCAAAGCAGGTCGCGCTTCAAAAGCCAATGTTTTCTTCAAACAGCCGAGAGGAAAGGGAGAGAAAAAGAGAAGCGATCCGATAACGGAGAGGAAGTACACTCCAAAGATAACTGTACATCCATTGAATGCCATCTCGCGCGCAAATGATACTCTCCCCGACTCTCCGATTGTTCAGCAGCCCAAGCCCGAGATTTCATTGAAAACTCGCGAGATACACAAAGCTATAAGGGTTTATAGTTTCCAGGTATAACTCGCTGTTTAATCGGACTATTTATTCTTTTATTTGCGTGTGGATCTACTGGAATAACGACTATTAAAAAAAATAAACCATCTGAAATTAAAAAATCTGGAATTCAAAGTCCACGAGACCAACCCGGCTCTGCCAAGGAGAAAAAAGGAATAATTTCAATTAAATCTAAAGATTCGCTTTCATAACGACGATCGTTCCTCTCTTAACCTTCCTTCTTTTCTTTTCAATAAAGGAGCAATCGATATTGCCAAAGCGTCTAAAAGAACACCCCCCCCCCCTGGAAATTACATGCGCAGCTAAAGAAGAGAGAGAACGATAGATGCGTTCCACAGCGATTTTCTTCCCTCGTGAAATCGAACAATCTCATTACCTTAATTTCCCCGGAGAGGCCGTCGTCGTCGTCGCGCGCGTCTCTTGGCCGTTACTCCTCGGTCGCGCCGTGAGAGAGAGAGAGAGAAAAAGCTCGCCGGAACGATATCTCGAGAGCGCGCCGATTCTTCTCTTCCGCCCTTATTTTTTTCTTCGCTATCCGCGTCGTCGTCGCTTGATCGCTGCCGCTGTTAGCTCAAACGAGACACCATTTATTGTTCGCTGCGGATGGATATCGAACTCTCTTTCGAGGCTAAAAGAAACTATTCGAAAGATTATGGTATAATTCATCCAACCTACCGCTGCGCTAATAAACGTTTACCAAAGCTTTGTAATTCCCGAAGAAACGATTCGCTACCAGGGTATAGATCCTTATGGATCATTTTTATACAGAGGGACTCGCATACGCTCGGAGAGTCCTCGCTCGTATCAATCCACCGTTGCGTACCTAGCATCCCTTTTCGCGCGCAGCAGGAGAAAATTAGGAAAGCGATGGGCTTGGCAATTGCGCGCGCGAGAGGGGCTTTCGTCCCAGCGCGCACACGCGTACAGGGCCGAAATTGAAAGCCCCGCGGCAGAGACAGCCGCACACTTTGCGCCCTGGCAAGCGTACAAGAAGACGTTCTATTAAACAATTTGTCAGCGAGCCCGAACGTCGTTGAGACGCCCCGGGAATTTCTCAATTTCATGAGGCTCTCTTGAGATGCTCTCTCTCTCTCTCTCTCTCTCTTACTCTCCCTCTAGAGGAAGATGCTCGGTGCGAGAACGATGTGTGTTGAGTCGGTTCGACTACATTGTAAACGGCTTGCGTATTTGGTATTGGGCTTTCGTTACATTTGGCGTTGGAAATAGTAAAACGAAAGCAGTGATTTGAGAAAAAAAGGGAATGATGTCCCTAAAAGCACTTAAGCATAGCTGATATCCAGGGTTAATATACGCGAGTTCGAGGGTGAGGGGGATGGGTAAGACGCATGCGCAGGACAATTTGCCTGCCGTTTGCCGTTTGCCGTTTGCCGAGGTATACGCATTGCGGTCGTAATATAGAGGAACGACGCTCGTTTCCCAGCTCGGGAGAATATTACGCGTAAGCCCGCTGTGACCCTTCGCGATTCCTGCCGCACGTGCAAAGCGCTTCCTTGCCATGCTCTTTCCTCTCTGTTTCGTAAAATCACGCCAAAATCTTTTTACCCCCCGCGCACCAATACCACCTGTACACTATCTCCTCCGCCACCTTTCCTCTCGACTTTTATTCCAAATGACTCGTGCTAAATCACGATGTTATATTTATGAAAAAAAGGACAACGTATTAAAAATCCTAAAGAATGTTTAATTCAGCGCTAAACAATTTTTGCAGCTCCACGGGCAAATTGATCGCTTGGCCTGTAAAAGGTCAGAAGTGCTTCTACAACGGCTTAAACTGCTCTTTACACGTAGGCGCGCGCGAAAACTTGCCGGTACAGCGCAATAGCCGGGAGAGTGGGAGGGGGGACTAGCTCGTCGTCTGGAATAATAAAAAATTACCTCAAGCAACAAAGTTTACGCGAGAGAGCAGACGGGGCCAAGAGTTTTGCCAAAAGAATGGCTTAGCGCGGCATGATTAACGCCGAGGCGACGCGAGTTTAAAAAATTTTTACGATTCCTCCGACTTCTAGACGCAACGAGCAAGCACCGAGGAAACAGTTTAAGCTTGTAAATAAATGAACATCCGAAATGGAAAATAAATAATCATCCTTTGAAAAAAAGAAGCTAATCAGGCACCAGGCAATTCTATACAGGCTCATTTAGTCGCGGTCAAGATGCTGCCACGCGTTACCAGCGAGTCATTTATCTGGTCAGGATAGCAGAGGGTATAGAAGCGCCATCAAATTAGCGTAGCGAAGCAGCAGCGGCGGCGACGCTGCCTATATATCGATATATATATCCGGACACGCTTTGAAGTCCTTGGCTGGCTAGATAAGCCGGGGAGAGAGAGAGCAGCTGTCGCTTTGTCAGGCGTGAGGCACGAGGCGAGGCTAACGTCGCGACGCGGCCAAGTTACCGTGACGCCACTGACGCATGAGCCTCGCTCTCTGCCTCGCGAATCCGCGACCGCTAGCTATTACTCAGCGCTGGCCAAGCAAGAGAGAGGGTTACGGAGTCGAGATTCGTTAAACTTTTGATACGTTTGATGGGGTTTTTTTTTAAAATACGGTTATTGTAAGGTGCGTACTTACCGTTGTTGACGGTCACCAAGTTGACGAGTTTGGCCGTTTTCAATTTAACGCGCAAAATCGACGCGTGTGCACCGGGAGAGCACCTGCTGAAATAAAGCGGAATTTTGTTAATTTAACCGGATAAAGCTGAAATTCCAAAGGTTTATTAAAAAATTAATCAGACTTAAAAAGCGACCGACGGTAACCTAGAGAGAGAGAGTTCGTTTGCGTATACGCCTACGTAATAGGGAGTTGAAACTAATTAAATCAAACATTAATGAAATTCGGCAGGAAATATAAGCAGACCGCAACGAGAGGGCAGAGAGAGTTAATTTTTCCCCGGGTCAATTCAAAGCCTCGTATATATAACCATTTCCATTCATACATGCACGAGACAGGGGGAGAAGGGGGAGGCGTTAATCCGAAATCACTCGCGATAGCTCCGCCACCAGTCTCCTGGCAAAAAGAGCACGGACCTTCTCGAAATGCAGGTGCGTTGTAACAAGAGAGAGAGAGAGAGAGAGAGAGAGAGAGAGAGAGAGAGAGGGGGGAGATTCGGGAGCGATTTGAATATATAACTGGAGCCGGATATAAACGAGCCTATGAATAAAATTTAAATTCCAATCAGAGCGCGCAGCGACACAATACACCGGTCACACGAGCGGGCCCCCCTCCGACCCCTCTTCCTTCGAAGATACCCCCCCAGCGAATATACTCAGAGTCGCACGTGTGTCCCCAATCACACGATCGCGCGTTTCTCGTCAGATGCCGCGCCGCCAAGGAATATTCAAGACCAATCATCGCATACGCGAGCATTTCAATGGGTAAGGAAATGTCCCCTGGATTATAAAGGGAGAAGATCGCGCGCGTTTACGTAGAGAAATTCATGGGAATTTCATTCGAATGCGGTTATCGGACGAAGTAAAAAGCCAAAATTAGCAATACAAGCAATCTTAACCGAGCGTGCTTTTGCCTTCGTCATCGTTAAATCAAGCGCATCAACGGTTAATACAGGACGATCGTTAGTCGGGACAATGAACATCGGCAATAATTGCGGCGCTTGCTATTATGCGCATTTTAATCCAAGCTCGCTCGCTCTCTCTTGCGCTTATGTATGCGCACCGGTCCTGCTTAACTCTGGCCTGTCGGTTTGACCTATCAATTAGTTTTACCTCCCTCTGTCCTCTCTCTCTCTCTCTCTTTCGGGCTGGCTTGAAGGGCGTAAAGCGTCAACTCGATTTCGCCGTCTCTTATTTGATAAAATACAGCTAGTGCGACGCGTAAACGCTCCGCTATACGTCTTCTGTGTTTGCTCGCGGCTGATCGATCGGTCTCTCTCTTTGGATTTTGCCCGGTAATTACGACGCGAGTTGGTAATAATGCGACGTCGAGGCTTAATTTTGTCATCTTTGCATAAAGCACTGATTACGCCGAACACGTGAAATGGAAAAAAACATTGGGTTTTCATACGTAAAATAAATTAAAAAATTTGTTTTTATAACAATGATCAATTCACACAATGCAAAAATCTCGAAACCTAACGCCCCTTAGACCTTAAGTCGCCTTCCGAAGCTCTAGTCCTAAGGATCTAGTCTTAGGCTGTGTACCATAGGTGAAACTTCCACTAGCCAATCGGACGTCTGGAGAGGCGCCAGTCCCCTCTCGATCCCAGGGTGTGCCCAATCATCCGCGAGCATATTTCAATTCTCGGCCGTACTCTCGCGTTGTTCCTTCTCGAGCCTCCCCCCCCTTTTTCAAAAAGGAAGGTAAAGTCCACGAGGAGACGAGACCGACACGTCGTCGCATCTTCTCTCTGCCGGCGACAGGCTCGTGCGCGATGAAAATGAAAAGAAAAAAAAAAGGAAGAATATAAGAAGTATGTGCCGAAGGCAACGGAATAGGGAACGACGCTGCGCCCAAAGTCCGAGCCGTCGCGAAGAGTTCTCCATCCCTTATTCCAAGCGGGTGCAGCATTTGGCATGATGTCAAGCTGGGATATTAGGATTCTCACGGAAAGGAGAGGACCAGGGGGGAAGAGCTCCGTGATCGGCCTACCTGAGGCCAGTGGTCCGTTGCTCGTTCACGCACGACTCGCTCGCTGGCTCGGTCGTCTTATCATCGGCACATGCTTTCTGCCTCTCTTCTAATTTAACGGCCAACTTGGGTGCACTGTAAAACTTGGTAGTAAATTTAATGAACATTTGTTCATTAAATTTAATAAAATTGTAACTGAAAAGTATATTAATGAACATTTTCATTAAATTTA